>OZ035832.1:9133777-9297157 GCA_964034765.1 Knipowitschia caucasica
AAGACGTCAGCCCAAGCTACCCCCTCCGGGCCGACTCACATCCTCAGCCTATGGCGCAGCAAACGCCCCCTTCCAATCACACCGTGCCGGACAGACCAGCCGCTTAAAAGCGGAGCAACTCCCATTTTACGGCCTCCCGAAGCCTCGCATGCTCCTGCAGCCTCGCAAAGAATCGTTCTGGAGGAATCGCTTTGTCTACTCACGCTTACTCGTGCGTGTCCCTGCTGTCCTCTGTCTTGCTGCGTGGGTCTGCTCCTCCTGTGGCTGCACCTGCTCCTGCTGTCCTCTGTCTTGCTGCGTGTGGTCTGCTCCTCCTGTGGCTGCACCTGCTGCGGGTCTCGTGCTGTGGTCCGTGGGTCTTTGCCGCTCTCCTCTTTGCGGGCTCTTTCCGCGGGTTTGCCGCTGCTCGTCTCGTCGCAGCCTGCTGCTGCATACGGCCGGTCTAGCCCGTTGCGGTGGGAGCCGTGCGCATCCCTGTCTCCTTGTGCCGGTACGGCGTGGTCCCGTCGTGTTGTCCCTTGTCTTCTGGCGCTGTGGGTAAAGTATGAGATCCGCGGACGGTTTTTTTCCCCTCGCTTTGTACTGCAGGCTCAGTTGGCCCAGTGCTGGTGGGCAGGCTTCAGTTTAAAGCCCTCGCATTAGTCTGCAGGCTCTCTTTAACCAAGCTCCGTTAAATCTTCACTCTGACTGCAAGCTCCGTTTAATCCCTCACATTGGAATGCAAGACCTCAGTTTTAATCGCTCTCATTGGACCGCATGCTCTCAGTTTTAATCCCTCACTTTGGCCTGCGGGCTCTGTTTAAATCCCTCTCTGGACTGCAAGCGCTGTTTAAATCCCTCATATTGGACCGCATGCTCTGTTTTAATCCCTCACTTTGGCCTGCAGGCTCTGTTTAAATCCCTCTCTTTGGACTGCAAGCGCTGTTTAAATTATATCTGGAACTACTTATACCTGGAACTGTTGTACCGTATCTGGAACTGCCTATATATGGAACTGCCTATATATGGAACCGCTATATTGGAACTGCTCATATGGTACGGTTATACATGGAACTGCATACATGGTACTGCCTATATCTGGAACGCTATATATTAAAAATAAATAAATGAATAAATAAATACATATAAATAATTATAAATAAATATAAAATTATAAATAACTATAAATAATTATAAATAACTATTAATAAATATAAATAAACATAAATAAATATAAATAAATATAAATAAATAAATAAATAAATAAAACTGCAGGCTCTGTTGGATCCCTCTCACTGGACTGTAAACTCTCAGTTTAAACTCCTCACTTGGACTGCGGGCTCAGTTAATCCCTCACTTGGACCGTAAAACTGTTAAATCCCTCACACCGGACTGCAGCTCTCGGCTTAATCCCTCACTTGGACTACAAGCTCTCTGTTATAAATCCCTCTTTAGGACTGCGGGCAACGTTGAATCCCTCTCTCTGGACTACAAGCTCTCAGTTTAATCCCTCACCTTGGACTACAGGTCATTTAACTCCCTCACACCGGACTGCAGGCTCTCAGTTAAACGCCTCACTTGGACTACGGGCCCGGTTTTAATACCTCACTCTGGACTGCAAACTCTATTTAAATTCCTCACATTGGACTGCAAGCTCTGTTTAGGTCCCTCGGCGTCTCGTGTCCCGCAACCTCTTCCCGGCTCTCCGTGAGCCCCAAGTCGGCACGCGGCTCGGGCGCGGGAGGTGTCCGTGTGCTACGTCATTGGCCCCTTCTCTCCGTCTCGCTCTAACCCGACGGGCATCGCCACCCGCAAGCACTCCAGGAAGAAGCGTCTCATATTCGTCCTCTCCTGTCCCCGCTCCGGGCCCGCCCGAGCATCAACAGCCCCTTCCCTCCAGCGCCCCTCTCTTGCGGAGGCGCCGTGCTGGATCCTGCTAAATTATGTACGGCTCCCCTCCGTCCTGCATCTCCTCGATGACTTTCTCGTGGTAGACCCACCCTCGGACGGCTCCGGGAGCTCTCTCCGCAACCTCAAGCTCGCTTTCTACGCCCTGGGAGTCCCCCTCTCCGAGGAGAAGACCACAGGCCCGCCACAGCTCTAGAGTTTCTCGGCATCCGCCTCGACACGCGCGCCACGGAGGCCTCCCTCCCGCTGGACAAACTCGAGCGCATCCGCGCTATCTCCCGGTCTGCCCCGTCATCCCTGTCACTTTCGAAGCGTCAGTTGCTCTCCCTTCTCGGGCGTCTTGATTACGCCATCCGCATAATTCCTCAAGGTCGCTCCTTCATCTCCAGACTCCTCTCCCTCGCCGGCTCCGTCTCCTCCCTCAACGACGCGGTCTGCCTGGCCGCGGGGTGCCGCTCCGACCTGGCGTTCTGGTCCCGCCTGCTGAGCCGTTGGAATGGCGTCTCCTTTTTTCTACAGCAACGTCGTCCTATCCTCGGACGCCCTGCGGTTCTTCACGGACGCAGCCCCGTCCGTGGGTTTTGGGGGATTCTTTCAGGACCAGTGGTTCGCCGGGCCCTGGCCCGACGCCTTCCCTCAAAACATCTCCTCCGCGCTCCACGAGATATATCCCGTGACCGTAGCCTGCGCGCTGTGGAGCCATATGTGGCAGAGGAAAAGGATTTCCGTGATGTGCGACAACCTCGACGTTGTCGAGGTTCATCCTCTCCCCAAATCATGACTTTTCTTAGACGTATCACATGGCTCTCAGTCCTGAACAATTTTATTATCACTGCTCGTCGCGTCCCTGGTCACCTTAATTGTCTCGCTGATTCTCTCTCTCGTTTCAAATTCCAGGAGTTCCGACGCCTCTGCCCTTCTGCCAACCCATCGCCATGCCAGATCCCCTGCATGGAATCCCTCGCCCTGGACTAATCCCTCCGTCTCTTCGCCTCCTCATCTCCTCCGCGGCATCCTACATGAAGATGGGCCTCTCACCTTCCACTCTGAAATCATACAGTCTCGCTTGATCCATGATGCACTACACTCGCCTCCGCTCACGGAAAGGAGATCTCAACGGACCGTCATTCTCACTCTCGATAACCTCCCGATGTCCTCCAACTGGTTCAGAGCCCAACTCAAGTCTGTACTGCTGCTTTGTAACCTGTCTCCCTATCTCTACACAGCCCACTCCTTCAGAATAGGCGCCGCCACGCGTGCCGCGTCCCTGGGTCTCCCCCATTCTGCCCTTCAGCAGTTGGGCCGCTGGTCATCATCGGCCCTCTCCTCATACATCAGGCCTGACACTCCGACTATCCTCGCAGCCCAGCGCCTCTTGGCATCTCCATAAATCACTCGCAAAACTCCTGGTGGCGGCAGCAGCTGAGTATCCGCTATAACGATCACAGCATATAACGGTCACAACAGATAGCGGTCATAGCTTAGTGATAGCGGTCATAGCGTCAGTGATAGCGGTCATAGCGTCAGTGATAGCGGTCATAGCGTCAGTGATAGCGGTCATAGCGTTAGTGGTAGCGGTCACAGCGTTAGTGTTAGCGGTCACAGCATAGCAAAAAATGGTTAGCGCATAAACGGTTCACAGCATAGAGATAGCGGTCACAGCATAGCGATAGCGGTCACAGCATAGCGATAGCGGTCACAGCATAGCGATAGCGGTCACAGCATAGCGATAGCGGTCACAGCATAGCGATAGCGGTCACAGCATAGAGCAGCCACGACGTCTGTCCCCTGCAAACCAGGCTGCAAAACCCCATCAACTCACAGCCTTTTTGGGGATTCTACGCGCCCCAGCGCAGGAGCCTCCCCTAACTAGAAGGCCGCACCGGGCCTAGGGCGCCAAACCACCTCTCATTAAAATACTCAAAAGCTTTCTCGTTTCACGTCTCTCCAAATTGAAATGTAGCTCGCGAAAATTCAATTTAGAAGACGTCAGCCCAAGCTACCCCCTCCGGGCCGACTCACATCCTCAGCCTATGGCGCAGCAAACGCCCCCTTCCAATCACACCGTGCCGGACAGACCAGCCGCTTAAAAGCGGAGCAACTCCCATTTTACGGCCTCCCGAAGCCTCGCATCCACCGCCTCCCCTCCTCCTCCTCTTCACCCTGCCTCCAACCTGCCTTCAAATCTGCTTCACGCTGCCAAGATGCCGCCACCAGTACCTAGGCCCCGGGGGGATTCTACGCGCCCCAGCGCAGGAGCCTCCCCTAACTGAAGGCCGCACCGGGGCCTAGGGCGCCAAACCACCTCTCATTAAAATACTCAAAAGCTTTCTCGTTTCACGTCTCTCCAAATTGAACTGATTGTTTGGGCCTCTTCCACGCTGCCTATCGGGCCTAGGCCTCTATGTTTCCATCAAAGACAGCATTTATCTTATCACTGCCTTGACAACATCCTATTAGTCCAAAAGAGTCCACAGGTCCAGTGTTCCCATGGTGATGACATGGTGACATTGCTGGGAGCCCTGCCCTGCCTGCCAAGACTCCTCTCCTCAGCTCACCTACACTTTTCAACTTCTGCTCACACATTTTTTACCAACTTGTTCCCCAAAGCAAAATTTAATAATGGAATTCTGAAATGTTACACAGAAATGGATGAAATCAAGGTCAAGTTCAGTTTTGTTGAAGAGGCATTGAGAAGCTGTTCTCTGCTTCCGCTGTGCCATGTTATTGCTTTGTTTGCTTTGCCGACTTGTACAATAAATGTCTGCTGTCGTTGTTTCCTTGGGCAAGACAATTAACCCCACTTTGTCTGAAGCCCCCGCTGAAAAACCAAGGCTGTGTCGACACCTGTGACGACATTCATTTAAATAATTCCAGTAGAATTGTCCCATCCACGGTTAAATTTTCATCTTTGCATTTGAGAATCAGCTTTGGTTTAGCTGTTTACATTTAGATTGAGTCCCGTATAGATATTCCAGTCACATGCCTTTTTGCACTTCTCTTTTCACACGGATCATCCTATACTGCTGCTGTGTGATGTCAACCTGTGAATGTTATTGATATGAGATCTGTGTACACGTTTACATGTGAAACTACAAATTTGTAATGACAGGAAACAGATAAATGGCAGTTATGAATCTTTTCATTCTGCTTTCTTTATAAAATGTAATCATGATTCACTGCACAGTCATTAATGGGAGCAAAATACTGGCCAAACCCCAGTTTGACACAGTAATGTTGTCCAAATGTTATTGGTTCATTTGTTTGTTGTTTTAGTTATTAGCTGACATGTGATTTTTGATCATAACTTTGTTTTGTACACACACTGGGGCCACTTTGTCGCTGGAGAAGGAGGGGTTTCCCCGTGCACAGGGGCCCAACTCTAATAATAGAGTGTAAATCTCAGTCATTAGTGGTGTGACAGGACACTGTGTCATCATTGTCTGGCGCTCAGAAGGAGGCATCAGCCGAAACGCTGGTTGTTGTGAGTGTACAGTGCTGTAGTTTGGTAATGACAGACTGCTATTAGAGCTGTGAGCCCTCCTCTACAACAATGTCTTGTGTCATCAACAAATACTCTGACGCTGAGTGTTAGGGGAATTGTCACATATAAGATAAACATAATGTTAAGTAGATTATACTGTACATAGTTTATGCTTAATCTTCAGAAGGCTCGTCTTCACCTGACCACATCCAATCACCTCGTCCTAAATTGTAACTGTGCATTCGCTACAGCAGGGGGTCAATCCGGTTCCAGAAAGGGCCTGTGTGGCTGCAGGTTTTAGTTCCAACCTGAGCAGGAGCACAACAGACTCCACCCATTTCCTCAAATCTTCATGATAAAACTGGACTCACCTGAGGAACTGCTCTGGTTGTAACTAAAACCTGCAGCCACATCGGCCCTTTGACGACCGGTTTGACACCCATGAGTTATAGTTCCTTCCTTCAACAGCTCACACTGTGTCTTTGAATGTGTTTGCATTCGCATCTGACAATGCTATTGTTACTCTCATTGGGCCTCATTCACGAATAACTTCGTAAGAAACTACTCAACTTTCTTCTCAAGTTGTCCTTAAGTAGATTTCTAAGAAGTCCCCACGTGGGATTCATCAACGCACTCGTAAGCCGCTGAATTGTTCGCAGCTGTTCTCTCAGATTGATGAATCCCATTTCCTCGTAAGTACAGCGCGCGTGCCAGGTGCTTCATTAGCATAGGTACTTAGCATAAGTAACCGCCCATTAATGCCCATATAAGGGACTGCAGGGCCGTGTGCAGACGGCAGAGGAAACAGCAACAGGCCTAAAGCAGAGTTACACGGAGCAAAATAGTCACCCTTTTTTCTTCCTTTACCAGACTGAGAAATAAAGTTATAAAATGTTGACTTAAAAGGCGAAATATTATGATAATAAAGTCGAACTAGCAAAATTATGAGATTAATCTAAGAATATGATGAGATTAATCTCAAAATGTTATGAGCTTAATTTAAAAATATATTATGTATTATTTTAAAGATGAATCTCAAAATGTTTTGAGATTAATCTCAAAATATTTTGGACCCTGGGAGGAGATCCAGCGCGGACCAGCGCTGAGACCAATGCAGACCCGAGGAGAGACTGGAGTGACCAGCACACAGAAACCAGCTCGGACCTATAGGAGAGACCGCATAGACTGGAGTGACCTGACTGGAGAGACCGGTGCGCAGAGACCAGCGCGGACCGAAGAGAGACCGCATAGACCAGACTTGAGAGACCAGCGCGGACCCGTATGGATCCAGGAGCATGCAGCACGGACCCGTATGGAGAGAGACCAGTGCAGACCCGTCTAGAGCCATAGGAGAGACCAGTGCAGACCCGTATAGATCCATGGGAGAGACCAGTGCAGACCCGTATAGATCCATAGGAGAGACCAGTGCAGACCCGTATAGATCCATGGGAGAGACCAGTGCAGACCCGTATAGATCCATGGGAGAGACCAGCGCAGAGACTCAGCGCGGACCCAGTAACCTCCTGCAGCAGCAGTATATATGCCGTTGTTCTGTGGCCCGTGGATAAAGAAATGCCCCCTATAAATAGGAAGGGGTCACTAATACACGGCAAGATTTCCAATGTATTTGATAAAGCGTTGGCACATTTAATTTCAAAATGAATTAAAAAGTAGGCCAGATCTGCAGTGAAAAAGGCGGTATATAAATAAAGATTACTAATAAAGATTACTACAAATAAATAAATACATACATCGATATGACGGACATATCACTGGAATGTTGTATTTTTATTCAACTTCACCAAAGAGGACAACCCCGGCGTGTGAACATGTCGGCACTGAATGCGTACGAGTGCTCCTGAGGACTCGTAGGATTTGTACTTGCCCAAGAGAAATTCTGGTTACGAGAAATATTCGTGAATGCCACTTTCTTCGTAAAAACCGCGTAAGTAGGATTTACGTACAAATCTGTTCCTAAGAACCGTTCGTGAATGAGGCCCATTATTATTATTGATACACAGGACAATGAACAGTAAAATAACACAAAACACAACACAAACACACAGACTGTAATTAAAATGAGAATCACAAAAAAATGAAAGAATCTGAATACCTGCTCTCCAAAAATATTAGAAATATCTAAAAGGTTACAATATCAAATATGAAACATCCAGCTTTACCACAACACAGGACCCCTTTAAAACCGCAGGCCAGTCGGACTGACATCCCATATAGAGTTCAGCAGGAAATAATCATTAGCCTCAATAACGCAGACCATAAAATCACATTTGGGCGTCCATCGATTTTTATTTCATAGTAAATGGCAGTTAACAAACCGTTGAGCCCAGTGTAAATGTGCTCTGATAAACAGTTAAAGAAGTCCATCCACTCTGCTGAAGTGCGGCACGCGGCAGAAAAATCAACACTAATCTGATGAGAGGCAGCAAAACAAATTCTGCTGTTGTTCTCTCAACATTGAACCCAGGGGAGAGCCAGGGAGCACATGGGAGAGACAGACGGATTACCAGAGAGCAAAAACTGAACAGTGTCAAAGAACGCAATAAAAGGCGCGGGAAAGGCAACAAAGGAAAGGGCTGCAAAAACATCAGAATAAAGAATAAATACAAGTAATAAAGCATTAGTATTTTGAAGAAAGTTTTTGTGGATTTCAGACTTGACAAAATCATGTCCTACTGCAAGATGGACGCAAGAATACAATTTTTGATTTCTCATAGTTTTTGGGGGGTTACTTTCGAACAAAATTAGTACAGTTATTTTTGGATCGACACATAAAGCCCTGGTATTGGCCTGATGCAGAGATCTTAAGCTTGAATAAGAATTATATATACAATACTCACACACACATTTTCAACTCAAACATAGTAAAACTCAAAGAAATGTTGCATGTACTTTTCAACAGGGAAATAGAAAATATAATTTTTACCAGAATATAAAAGATAATGCGATATAAAAGATAAGCTGTAAAAAATTCAGTAATGATCATATGGACTTTGTGCGTGTTTACTGAGGGCGAAGCATGACAGTATGGAAGAGCAATGTTGAACGAGGCATTTTTTAGGAAGCTATCTCTCACCTCTTCAATTTTGCTTACTTCATCTGTTCCTCCTCTCAGGTCTTTTAGAGAAAAATGCCAACATCAACAGAACCGTCAGATCTGGGGCAAGTGCTTTACTTTGGTACCGTCTAATTGAAGTGCCTTTCTATGTTAGCGTCTGACAGCCCCTTTTGACAACTGATGTATTTTTTGAAAGTGATTCACCTTTCTTTGGCTTTGACTACTTCAGACAGCGCAGATCAGTGAGGGTCAGGCTAAACGCTGGGCTCTATTGCGAGTTACTGCTGCCTACTGCCATCACAAAGCTTGTCACTCATCCTATTCTCCTTATCTCTTTTTTAGAGAAAACCATCCGCTGACCAGAGCAATGGCTATGGCACCAGACATAGCCCTACATTGACTGGATCCAACTAACATTCTGTAAGACTACTGGATAATATAGCCAGCACTGAAGTCACTGTGGCTCTCACGTACAGCCTGGATACATACAGATGGACTGAAAAGTGAATAAACAAATAAGTTTAAAAAGAAGAATTTTAATATTACTGCCAACTTACTGTTATCTGTGGCACCTAACATTTTCGTTTCTTCAGAATACATGTTTGCCCCAACTGAGAAAGTCTATAAAAGTAAAAATGTTATGGACAAATAAGACCACAACACACTGTCTTCATCTTAAACATTTTATCTTGTGCATACTTAAGAAAGAAACAGCCATGTGAGACACTATTTGACACATTGGTCCAAGCTTTGTGACAATTATCTTCTCTTTCCCACTTTTCTGTCTTATAAATGATGATCTTAAGATGTGACAGAGGCCAAACATGCATTTGAAAACTAGTGATAGAAACAAACTATTTTGAGAGCAAAAACACAGCTTTAATGGAATAGCTCGTGGTTGTGATATGTGATTATAGACTATTACAAATATTCATATAACAGCAAGTTCAAATGCAGGCCATATCTTATAATAGTGGTGCAATTCAAGATTTACTGCAGTCAGGGCTCATCACTGGAATGCAGAGTAGAAATATGGTAGGAATCAAGTTTGGGAAATTTCTCAAATTCACCCCAATTTGTGCTTGTGCTTCTTCTTGGCATCACTGTGCTGTTCTGCAACTCTGTTTGTGTCATATTATGAAGAACAGATTTTCCGTACAGCAAATGAAAGAGGAAAATGGAGATCCCTTCTGCCTGCCTTCATCCCTGTTTACTGGCATGTTAAAGATTGTAATAACATCGGTCAAGGCAGAGATTTTTAATTTAGATGTTTTTTTTTCCCTTGTTATCCAGCTGCAAGGAGACAGGCGCTGGCAATACTTGGAAAAAGGTGTAACCGCATTTGGACAGAGAAAAGAACAAGAGCTGCAAGGTCGTGCACTATAAACACTGCTCAAATCACAATACGGCATTATTGTGCTTTTTTCACCTAACAATGTGAGGATATCTCCATGTTGAACAGTCATTTGAGGTTAAGTAATAAAAACACTTATAGTCACGACTGTAAACAGCGAATTAGGGGAAGAACAATTCAGAAATTCCCCCTCAGAACAGCCAGCAGTCATCTCGTGCCTTACAACTGCTCCACCACGCGCCGTTGGTATATTTTCTTTGGGTAGCTGACCATTACTCCACTTAGCTTAGATATATTGGATTTTGATCAAATGCTCCAAAAAATGGCACACAGTCTAGGTGCTTATTTAAACTGTAATGTTGAATACACAAATCAGCGCAGTGCCGTTAGAGCTGCTCCCTCAGATGAAGTGGAGTCTTACACACCCAATGCTGTTCCACTGCGCCGCGGTGTAACCATAACAGTGTAATGACATGCTATTACAGAGCTATCACACTTACAGTACCATGCTATCGCCACAACCACAGCCTCGTCCCTCACAGACAGAGAAAGAAATTCGATTTACTTCAGAATCCAGCTTAAGTGTAGTTATTTTCCATGTTTTTAGCTCAAAAGGAAATTAAACAGCAGTTATGCCAAGAGTGCTTTTGGTTATACCACTGAGGTCACATGAGAACAGGACTTTCTCCAGCTGTTTAGGCAATACGCCTTTTTTGCTCCAAATGAAGCCAAACATTGTAGTCAAGAAAACGAAATATTGTTTTTTGCTATTTTGCAAAATAGTCTAAATAAATGTAAAGCAAACCTTCATTGCGTAATCAAATTGTGTATTTCCTTGTTTATTTCATGGTATTTCCTCAATGACTATTAATGAAACAATCAAAACTGCAGCTGTCTGGATTACTTTTTTACAGATTAGTTTAAAAGTGAATCATTCTCTGCTGCGGAGAGAAAGTTTTGTCTCATCTAGAGCCCACTCTAAACAAAGGCGATTTTAATTTAAAGGGCTTAACCCTAAACTTGATAAATGGCCACAATGGTAAACCCCTGTCCAAACTTTTAAGCAAGTCACTTTTGATTTATTTCACGTTTCCATTTGATTCTGGCTGATCCCACTCTGACAGTGCTCTTTGTGCTGCGGCCATGCTGTTTACATTCAGCAGAGTTATGATGGAGACATGTTGACAATAAAGGTGGCCTGGACACACGAGACATCTGCTCTCAGAGTCTACAATACTAGATCCAAACAATTGGCAGAGACCAAATTCACCGGAGCAAAGAATGGGGCAACATCCAGCTTCAAAAATGGAAAGAATGAGACAAGCCAGATCAAAGCCAAAGTAATTTGAACATTTTGATTTGGTCGCACCAGTGATTGCTTTAGATTGCCTGGCACATTCTCTTTTATTGTTGCCATTGCCAGTACTGGGATTACAGTTTCATATTGTTCTAACATCAACATTACATAAGAGTTGGGTAAAGTAGCCATCAGCAAACTGACTGTGACACAGGATTCTTTACAGAGTGTTGTCAATATCAATGATTATAAATGGTCACTTACCACAAGACATAAACTATTGATGCTAGTCACAATAAAAAGGAAAAATAATAGGATTTTTCAAGTTCTAGCAATGTTGCCGAATGTGGAAACTGTTCCCACAAAAGTAAAAGACAAGGTTGGAAAAAAGTAACCAAAAAAAGTCAAAAACCCCTTCTACACCTGCTCTAACACAAGGCCTCGGGTCACCAGTGGGAAAAAAGACAGATCAAGAGTGATCGTTCCAGTGCGAGTGAGTAGAAATATTGAACTTTTCACATCGAGTTACATCAAAAAGCCAAAAAGTTTGGAGTACCTAATCAATTTACCAAAAGGTTTTTGTTTGACTGCAGAGCAAGAGTCAAATCTTTGAAAAGCAGAAGCTGACATCTTTAGAAGAGGAAAAAAAACACACAATGAACCCACGCTTTTGAGTTCTTTTGGTCTTTGTTTGTAGAGGGTTTTATAAGTGGAGGGGGAGGTAGTTGGCTTTGAGTACAAACCTCAAGAATTGCAACACACACACATTGAGAATGTTGTCCTGCTTTTTAAAAAAATATATAATGCTGTTTGAAAGGCCTATTTGAAGTCACTGATTTCAATGCCAAATGGCAAATCACATGTAGATAACTAGGAGGGCTCTTTATGCTAATCAGACAGTTAATATTCTGATGATATGTCTACAAGAATCTTGAGTGTCTTTTCATTTCCCAGAGATGGTGTGTGTTTCTTTGCGTTCGAGACGGGATAGTAGAGCACCCAAGGGCGAGCTGGCGCACAAGCTCACTCCCTGTTTTACCGCAGGAAGTAACACAAAAGAACAGGAGGAATGTTTATGAACACCTCCGATCCCCGAGGACCTGCGGGCTGACCCGATTATCACCTGCCTGTAATTCCACAGTCGGCAAGGTGCTGTGACTCCTGAGGGGTGTGTGTGCGCGCTCCATCACTGGGTATAGGTATCATTAAACATCATTAGGGGCTTGGAGGTGTCTGAAAATGCTTTGTGCTTTTTCTGTGCAACTGTCAGACGCATTCGTGGAAGATCACAAACAGCGCAGCCCTGAAGTCATACACATATTTAAACAGGCGCATATATGCACTTTTCATCAGTCAAGATTTTTGATACTGCATGCATTCTTTTGGCATGGGCTCTGACTGTGGCCTTTGTACAAGAGGAAATCAAATAACGGGGCCAACATGAGCAACACTACACACCCCTCAAGCATATACAAACAAAAATAAACCCACGCTTGTCTTTTGCCTAACAATAGGACAACTTTTACTTCAAGGCCATAGTGAAGTTGGTGCCATCACAACAGGTTTCTGCATATTGGCATATTCTTGTTAATTTATCCACTGCTATTTGTAACATATTATAAGTATCCACTGCCAGAATGTGTCAAAAGTGATTGTGGTGATAAGCTGTTGATGTTTGCAAGCTTGAGTGGTCATGAGGCAAAGTTTAACTGGTTTAGCGTGTGCTGATGTAAAGAGCAAATACCGAGGACTGGCTTCCCAATCAGCCCAGTGACCCACGCATTGGGAGGGAGAGCAGAGCACTACAAACATCTCTATCCATCATTGGACGAAACACATCCAGAAGAAGATAAGAGGAGAGGGAGGCCAAATTGTAGCTGGGTGCTGCCATCTTCTGGCCAGAAACACCCAGAAGGCCAGCATGGGAACAACCTATTATTGTCTCAACTTATAGAGCAGTTCATCTGTTCAACCTGTCGGTTGTTTTGCAATATTTTAAATGTATGTTAAAAGTGTAAAACAGCATTAGGCTCCAAATCCAAAAAGGGTCTATTTAAAAAGTTGTAATGCCTGTCTAGCATTTCAAAATAAAACGTTTGTTGTACTGTTGAACTTCAAAGCTACAAAATATATGATTTTTTGAAGCGTATGTCATGTACTGTATGTCCTTAGGTGGTTGTACTCTGTTCATAGTCAAGGTAGTAGTAAAACATTTCTCCCTGCTGAACATGTCAAGTTAATCCATGGTGATGTCCGGTGAGTTATTGTACAGAGTAGCAGGCCACTGGTTCTGCTCACAGGCCTGGTTTGATCTTTTATTTACACTCCTTTTTGCTCAGGATTTCAGGACAACTTTGCCAGCATTTCATAGTCAACAAACTACAAAGACACGGCCCACGTCTCAAAGGCATATTGCAAAGAGAAAGAGACTACTGCTTTGGCTCCCTGCGTCTGAGACAAAAAGTACACGAGTTCAGCCACTTTGGACAGTAGGTTTGGCCTGCACGGTGGATAATGGGGACATGACAGCAAGAATATAAAGGAATGTTGAAACAGACAGAGACAGCAGCATAACACAGTCAAGGTGGAGGACACTGCATATTCACTCAAGTGGCTGTCTGCATCAGAGAACTGAGCCACTACCTTAAACTATTATTCCGCCATTAGTTTTCTGCAGGTCACGATTGTGGCATAATGCAATAGCATTCATCTATTTCATTCATTTAAGTTCTTAGAGCCCGACACACAATTTAATTACCCATCCTCCTCTTTGGCTGTTGGAGCGGCAGTGAGCCCTCACCCCCTCCCTGAGCTCACTCACTTCTCGTAAAGGATCGAGGGTGCCGAAACAATGATGGATAGAGTCTGAAAAGTGCATTATTTCTGATGCATTTTTGATTATTTCAAGCCTATCCCTTTTTCAGGTAATCCAATAAGCCTGATACGCCTTGAGTTCTGTCAGAGACATGGAGATTGCAACAGCTCTGGCTGCTCTTTCCACCGACATAAAGTCATTGTTTCTGAAACAAGGACTTCTCTGGTTTTTATAGCTCCTTTACTCTTCTTCTCCCTTTTTTTCATTTTTGTTTCCGTCTGTATTTTTTCCACAGATTTTGTCAGTCTCTCTCCAGCTCTGAGACATTCTCATTTGGACCGGTGCCTCAGATGCCCCATAAGCCTGCCACAGTAGTTCCTCATTCAAACAATTTCATGGGCCTCTTCAAAGTAAGTGAGTAGTGCTCACATGTGAGGTTAAAAAAGAGGTTATAGCGCTGATGTTGTTAAACTGCAGATACCCCTTTAGCCCGAACATGCAAGCCACAGACCTGAAAACCGTCTGGTTCATACAATGCAATCCTCAAATGCAGAATATCCATGTGCGCTAATCGAACTTCAGTACGACCTAAACAAATATATAATTAAACAGCACAAGCTTAAGGCAATGGCTCTACCCCAAAATAAAACGATACAAATGTCTGATGTTTCAAATCGAGCTGCTGTAATATGGATTAAAATCTTCTGCACTTTTTACTCCATTTGTGAATTCATTTACTGTTCATATAGGTTCAAAAGAATTAATGCAGAAAATGTTTATGCATCTTTACATCCCACATAATGTCCGCCGCTTCATGATAAGGGCAATTCATATTCTTGACTCTGTAATAGCTATAGCAAACAATACATTCAAATTAATCAAACCATAACCTTTTACACTTTTTGTGTTTGCCTTTTCATTAGTGGCATAATAGCAGATAACACAGAAGTTTAATTATTTTTGCATTTTTTCATGGAGAAGCGAGTGAAGGAGGAGGACCTGTGTGACCTGTGTGGGATTGTGTGTCTTTTAATAGCTATTGAACACTGGAATATTCAAGTACCATTTATCGTTCTGCATTTGTATCTCATCTTTTATTGTGTAAATAAACTGGCATAATGTTTTTAACCTCAAACATTAAAGTGTCAGGAATGTTTTATTATTCAATTATAAGTTACTATGATTTGATGATGATTGGCGCTCTTATAAAACAGATTCAGCTTTGGTTTGAGGATCAAAATTTCTCTTCCATAATCAATACATACTCTTATCAGTAGTGCAATATATTGTTTTCAACAAACTATTAATTATTAACTTTAAACATTGATAAATGTATAAATATTCAGAACCACTATATTTTGTACAGCATATTTTTAGGCAAACTAGATCATGTTGGTGTTCCATTCTTGGGGTTTCAGCACAATGAAACGTTATGATCATTACCAAGGTGATTTAGAACTTAAACAAATGATTACATATTTTGAATATTATGAAGAAATTAGCCAAAAATGTATAAATAACAAACTAGATTAATGTAACACCCTCTTCTCAGGACTTCCACCTAAATCAATCCAGCAGCTGCAGCTTATTCAGATTTCTTTCGTTCTCAACTTGGACCTGGACCTCAGCCGTCTTCTAAATCCGACATTGAAACCCATTCATACTTCTGGTATATGATGTCATAAGGGTAAGTAATACAATCCTGCTTTGGGTGAAATACCTGCTTTCCTAGGTATGAACAATAGTAGCAATAAACACAGCAGTAATTACAATCATAAACAAATCCACTGCAGATCATTGACCATTCAAGTCAAAGGAAAAATATTTCTACACAACAGATATCCTGTACACAGAAAGTGTGTACCGTATTATAAGCAGCTAATTTATTCTAATTCTTTGAACCCTGCGGCTTACATGGCGATGCAGCTAATATTGTATTTTTGTTGAGGTAGAGTTGTCACAGACTCCGTCTGATTTGAATCCATCGAGTTTTAGTAGCTATAGGACACTTGCCTATTGTCAAACTGGTGAATGAGTACCGGTATGAAAGCTGACATGTTAAGCTGTGCACCACGTCATCAAATCTTGTTGTGTCCAGTTAAAATAGTTGTCTGCTACATTATAGCATGAAAACCTGTGGCTTATATTCCAGTGTGTATGAGGACAAAATTTCTTTTCTTTTCAAATGTAGGTGGTGCGGCTTATAAAAAGTGGGCCTATAGTCCAGAAAGTATGGTATTTAGGGCCTCTAACTACATGTATCTGAGTTCTAATAGCATTATATTCTGAAACTGTGCTTTTGTTTCTGTGCCACTCTTTTATGCATCTGAAAGTACTGTTTTGCTGTTAACTATTGTCGGTGACTGCATGTCCCGCACCTCACTAACCTCTTTTTTTGCACCAATGTTTTCCACGGCACTTGTCTTTGATTCAGACAGGAGCTCTACATTTGGGCAGAAGCGCAGGTGAAGCTGTCCAGGTGAGGCTTGGCAGGAGAACGCAGGCAATGTACGGTTCGGGATTCTCTCTGCTTTGGCAAAGAAACACAAAAAAAACAATGAATAGCCAGGAATGTATGATAAAGACTGGACATGCTCCAACAAGCCATTCCATCACTTTTATTTTTTTCTGTCAAAACAATTCATGGCCTAAACAAAATTATGAGGCTTCCTTTGAAACATTGGGCAGATTATTCTAAGTAAAAAGGACACAATGCAATTCCTTTTTGGCTGTGGTTGTATTTTAGCTTTCAAAATCTCTCTATAGACAGTGTTGATATATTATTTCCAAAGAGAGAGCAAATGCCTTTTTATCAATATATTCTTCCCAAAACTAGTATTTGTGGTCATTTTTCAGTAACATTACAATGCATTATCCAGCTGGAAGATACGTCTATTTTAGAGCATTATACCTACAGTATAATCTGCTGTGTAGTCCTTTTTCCTTGTTGTGAAGCCCCTTGCAGTCCCTGTAGACAGACGTGCACAGGTAGGAGCCTCCTGACAGGCCCAAGGTCTCTTGACGTAGCCTTTCTCAGTGACATTTCATCAGAGGTTGAGTGTGGCGTCCCTCCCTGTTCCCCGTCCGTATGATTGGCTTTGTACTTTGCTGTCGTGGCGATGGTGCACAAGATTGATCACACAAAGGTAGGTGCGAGTGTTAAGGTCTTTTAAAGAAGGGACAGCCTGGAAAGGTCAGACTCCGAGGTGAAGACAGTGATATTGACTCTGCAAAGGTTCACTCCAATGAGGCTCTAATATCTGCTATCTAAGAGCTTAGCACAGGCAGAAAGATCCCTCAAGGTCTCAAACGCTGTATTGAGTCCAGAGGGTTCTGAAACTATAAACAGACCTAAATTGGGGATTTTCCTCACCTGGCTTTACAATATCTTCACCTACATAAAAGAGGCCACATCACTCCCAGTATGGAGTCTTTCCGCTGAAGAGGCTGCACTGGTGCAGGTGCTGTGGTATGGACTGTGACCAGAGTAAATCACATTATCCTACTAAATTCCATCAACAACAAAAAATTATAAACATAATAATTTGTTTTTGTGTAAATGTTATTACTAAAAATATGCGGAATAGCCTCCTCTCCTTCTGGGGCCAAGACGCCCCTGAAAAAGAGATTCTGAAACTATTATTAACTAAGAAACCAACTAATTAACTAAGATTCTGGGACTATCCTGATTAAATAAAGGTCAACTGTTTTTTAAAACAATAAACAAATTATACTGTATTCTTTAGTTGTTTGCACTGATTGTTTGAAAATTGAATTCAATATTTTAAGCTGTATATTTGATAAAAGGTAATGTGTAGCAGTTCTGCAATGGCCTCGCACTGGGGACTGGCCTTCCTGCTGGGACTTTGAGGAGCACAGGGAATGGCCTCCTTTGGGGACTCTGAGGAGCACAGGGGCTGGTCGCCTGCTTGGAATACTTTGTTTCAGATTAATACAATCTTTTTCAAATTTTGAGAAAGGCTTATGCTCTGACAATGTTCCAGTCTAGGTTAAAGCCATGAGGAACTTAAATGTGTGTCTACTCCCTTTCTTTTTAAAGAATTTTGAGTTGTGTATGCTATGCAAATAAACCTTCCTTGCCAAGTTCAGTAGAAGAACATGTGTCCTCGTTACCATTTTGAAAACACAGTGTATCTGGCTCAGTTCGTTCTCCAAAACAGAGAGTATAAGAGAAGCGTGCCCCTTGATTTGAATGCAATAATCTTGCTTAAGACCAGTTTAGACCAGCCCTAACTGTACCTATTTATTTGGATTCCCTTTAGCTGTCACCAAATGGACAGCGACTCCTGGGGTCTGGTTCAAAATGTTGAGCCCCCTCTTGTCTTTCACCATAGTCTCTATTTTGGCTGTTTCTGTCTTTGTCTCCTTCCCACACATCTCTCACCAGTAGCTGCTACAGTGTTTTCATCCAGGACATTTCCTATCATTGTGTCTGAGTCCATAGCAGCATGCCTGTGTGCTTCCTCCTCCGTCTCAGTCTGTACCCGCGCCCATTCGTCTTGTGGCCACCTGGCAGCGCCCGCTTCGACTCTCAGCGTCTTCTCGTCAGATGCCTGAGCCTACACTCTCAATCTTTCTCTCTCTTTGGCACGTTCAGAGGGGGGGGGAGGTTTGGTGACCTGCCCAACTAATTAAAGGAAAACAAACTCTGTGCTTTTCCAGGCGCTTGCTGCAAAACACTGCTTATTAAGGAGTAAAAGTCAAACTTCATGATTCATTAAGAAGAGGAAGTGTGAGCAGACTGGACAGATGAGTGGGATTGGAAAGCAGCCGGGAGAGAAATGAAGGAGGAATGTATTTGAAAGTGTAATATACACAAGTGCATATGCGTAGTTTATTACTGACTACACCTGTTAAGAAGAATGATGTGGTTTCCTTTTGATAGACGCTGTGTCATCAATGTTCCTTTCGTCATCTAGTGATATCATTGATAGAATCTTAAAAAGAAACATTCAAGTATTAAATTTTGAAAGATAGGGCCCTTCTGAAGCCTTGGGACGGACCAAAAAATACTTTTGGTGAAATAAGTTATAAGGAATAGTATTATTATTATATTACAGTAATTTTAGTAATAATGATTATATGATAATAATGCATTAAACAAATACTGTATAGTGCTTTTATGAACACTCAAAGACAAACATTTATTTTAAAAAATACAAGATTAAGAAACTGCAAGATTATTATGTTTTGAGAAGTGAGATTCTGAACTGAGTCCGAGTTTTTGAGTGTTCATACTAGCAACTGGTATTATGTTTTCTCAAATATTGGCTTTAGCCATTATACCCAAGGACAAACACAAAATAGGATGTACCAATTTTAAGTTCTCAAGTCCAGACTCTACAAATGACATAATTAATAACATCTAACATATCCTTTAAATAAGTGCTTAAAAAGTGTGTCAAACAGGGCATCTGGATTAACTACGATCTGTGCTAATTTTGAATGTGTCTGTTTGCACGACCCATTTCTCTTTACTCTCCTTTCTTTGCTTCCTCAGTGTGATGTTTTCCTTTGCCTCTAATGACTTCTAAGTGGCCAATACTTTCTTCTGCAGGAAACTCGTGTCAGACTAATTAACTTTTAATGAGAGGAAACCCACTGATTAGAGTGTTTTGCTTGGCAAGGGTCCTATTAATTCTGTTGGTTTGAGCAGAAGGGCCGAGGAGTCAGACCAAAAAGATGGCCTCCATGCACCAACTATCTTTTTTATTCTGCACATGTTTAAGTCCAACCAACCACTGCCCAGTCTGTTTGGCCAGCTGCTGGAACCAGACTTGAAAGCCACAGAGGCATTCCAAAGTGGTCCAATACTGCCCTCTATTGGTTTTGGGTATCCATAACTTGACCGGTGCCACCATACATGGGTGCAACCATAGACTGTATAAATTGTATACAATATCGATTCAAATCACTTATCTATGTGATATGCTACATACAAAATCATCACAAATGTGCTTTATAATATCATTAAGTTGATAATAATTATTACAATAATAATGCAATAAACAAATTAAACAGACTATGAAAATGATCTACAGATTAGAAACTATTAGGGGAAAAAATAGTACAAGCCAGGAGACACATAATATATAAAAGCATTAATCATAGATCATTATTAGCTCATACATGTAAGTCTCCAATAATCAAGATAGAATAAATTAGAAATCTAATGTATTCTAGTGTTTAGGGGAGAGTTTGAAGCCTCCATGACTCGTCCCTGGGTACAGTGGTAGAAAGTGGTTGGATGTATTAAGATAGTCACTTTTATGATAATTGTTACATAGAGATTTGTATTTTCATTTCATTTTATTGAGTATAGAGTTATTGTTTATTTTTTCTTGTGTGCTCCTCATTCCTACTGTTCTGTAACTGCGGTGCAACACTAAAATGTCCCCACTGTGGGACAATTAAACGACTTAATAATTCCACAGCTAATTTGTATCACTGTCCGCCTTTTCATGATAAAGACTATTTAAAAAGTTGTTCCAATATTCCCATGCACACAAATGTAAAATGCTTTATCTTTGGGTAGTTTGCTTCAACTGTCACAAGATAACTGTCACTTGTTAAAGTAAGAACAAACAAAACGCCAGCCAACTACCCAGCAGCTGATTAAGTTTCAAAGCTGCCCTCTGCCCTGAAAAATGAAGTATATTTTGCTTCAAGTACTGTGCCTACTTTTACAGCCAAGAACCCTTGAGTGAAGAAAAGGAGAAAAAGAGAAGTGTGTTTGATTTGTCAAATTGTGAATAAAACAATTACTGAAAGCTTCATTAGTTGTTAGTCTTAAGGATGGCATTGGTTCATAACTTGCACAACAGCAAAACTAAATAGGAAACGTTCCAGCACTGTACTTGCTTCATGCCTCCTGGAAAACAAATGCAGATGTACTCACACTCCAACACCAGACACTTGGACTCATATCCGCCTCTGACAATAACATATATCAACATTTCATTCACTTTCTCTTCTTAACATAGTTTTTAATATCTCTGCTTCCCTTGATGCGTTCAAATTTCACTGTGGTCATATATCTATCAGCGTTGCCTGTTCTGGAAAGTTCTCAAATTCCAGTCTTACAATGTTTCGGTAAAACACGTACCTCAACTCCCTATAGTGCAGTGTGAGACTCTGCTTTTGAGATGTGCAGTCGTAGAGGAAATGAGAATCAGACAAAGAAACAGGATGAGGTGTTTCTCCATCACAAATCTAAACGTCTCTGTTATGAAGCTCTTTAAAGAGTACTTTGGCTGAAGAATATCATTCTACCACATATTTTTTCACTGTGACTGTATTTGGTAATGTAGGACACTTTCTATACAGCGACCTGGCTGCCCAAAAAATAATAATTTGATCAAAAATCAAAATAGAATAATTTAGGCCTAGTTGGCGGCACGGTGGCTGAGTGGATAGCACTCTCGCCTCTCAGCAAGAAGGTCCTGGGTTCAAATCCCGGTTGGACCAGGGCCTTTCTGAGTGGAGTTTGCATGTTCTCCCCGTGTCTGCGTAGGTTTCCTCCGGGTACTCCGGTTTCCCCTACCACTAAAAATATGTACAATAGGTCTGGCATGTGCCTCCTGTACTGGCGCCCCCACTCCCAAAAATAACAATTGTAAACCGCTTTGAGACTCCGATGTGCAGTGAAAAGGCGGTATATAAATAAAGATTACTTACTAGTTGCTGTTTCAACACATTTGCACACCGTCTTGTCTTTTCATAGTTATTGATACATCAGCAATGATTAGCATTTGGAAATATAGCATTAGCATCATCTCTGTCGTATGTTATTTTTGCTAATTTGATGTTGCCACTGAGTTGACTATTTATAACATTCATCAACTATTTAGTTAATTAGTCAGTGACTAAATGGCACAATTTAAAAAACTGACCCTCTTTGCCGCCTGTAGACGCCTTGTCCCTTTCCAAATCCATGTCCCCTGTGTGCGTCACTGACGTTGTGCAGCAGATGGCGCTATAAAACCACATACTGCAGCCAGGCCAGATAGAAAGCTAAAGTGTTGTAAAAAATAATAACAATACATAAATACAATAATAGCAACATCAATAATAATAACTATAATGATAATATGATAATAATGATAATAATGATAATAATATTAATAATAAGACACACAATTACAGACATTGGATTGCGACTCGTTTGAGATTTGTTCTCATTAATAATTCTTATTTATATCCCAATGATATAGTGATACTTCATAATTAAATGATCTGATCAAAATGATGTGTCTTCACAGCTGTCTGCTGTGTACCACTAGGTGTCCCTGCTGTCCTCTACATTGATGACTCTCAGTAAATACTGTAAATGCAGTCGCACGTCTCTGTGAGCCCGTGACTGGACTGCAGATGGTCTGTGACAGTTCAGCGCGGCGCCTGTTACAGTCAAACAGAAAAACATGTCTAGTGTCACCATTTTCATCAAATACATTCCAGACTATTCTCGTAAGCTACGTCGCAAATGTTTTCCCTTAAGAAGAAAAATAACCGACACATCCTCAACACGGAAAACATCATTTACTGCTACCACATAGTGAACACATAATCGTGGCCTTTCAGAATAAATGTATCCGTCTTTGCACATGGATGTGTGCTTTTGTTATGACGGGTTTGGACGGAAGCTGCGCCCAAAGCACCGGGGTATCCTCATCCTCCTCATCCTCTGCATCCTCTGCCTCTGCGCGAGTGAAAGAGTCGTGTGAGCGTGTGCGTGCGTCCGTGCGTACGTGTGGATGTGTAAACACATAGGTGGGCTCATATGTTCGGGGAGAGGAGCAGGTCAGGCCGCTGCTGTGATTGTCTGTCACATTCATCCCCGCTGACCGCTCAGATGACGAGATGGCAGCTGAATCCACCCGGAGATTCACTAAGAACCTGCTGAAGCCGGGCTCTGCGGCGGAGATCCGCCAGACAGCGTGCAACGCGGTCCGACTGTCCGCAGTGACGGTGAGTACGAGACCCAGAGAGGAGTAACATGGAGGCAGCGAAGAACACCTGTGGGCCCTACAGAGGGAACCCCAGTCTGGGGCTGGTCTGAGGCACATCTGCAGGCGGCGTGCAGGGTACTACATAGACTGCTACTGCACGGAGTTGACATTGACATTCGTGTTGCATCTATCACAGCGCTGGATGGGTGTACGCGGTGTCG
This sequence comes from Knipowitschia caucasica, assembly GCA_964034765.1. Classification (NCBI taxonomy): domain Eukaryota; kingdom Metazoa; phylum Chordata; class Actinopteri; order Gobiiformes; family Gobiidae; genus Knipowitschia; species Knipowitschia caucasica. Next base: position 9,156,881 of record OZ035832.1, read on the forward strand.
CTGCGTTATGGCTCTGTTCATTGATTCTGCACTGGCAGCGGCTCAATACGTTTAAATGGTCAGTGTTTACAGGCACATGGGTATTACAATCTCCATTTTCTGCTATTAGTGGGCAGATGTTTGTCATTATACCCTATTGTAAAAAATATAATAGTTTCCTCGCGGGTGTCTTTTGAATGAAATGTGGAAATTAATAGTTACCTAATGTAACTTAAGTTCTACGAATAGGTGCGTAGTCCCTTAGGACTTCGCTAGTGGGATATCACGTGACCCCCAGGTCACAGACGCCAGAGAGATCAAAATAATTTGCTCCAATCACCAGCCACCTTCCTCTATAAATGCCCCTGCACAAGGCCGCACCCCCTCTTGAACTCTGCCAAGCCGGGCTGGCCTGATGGGCTCGTAGCTAAGGGACTACGCACCTATTCGTAGAACTTAAGTTACATTAGGTAACTATTAATTCTACGTCATGGTGCTACGTCCCTTAGGACTTCGCTAGTGGGACACAACGCGGAGGCCGTAGGAACATGTACTCCCAGCAGGCCAGCGAAGGGTGATTGGAGCTCCGCCCGAGCAAGACCCTCACACCGTGAGAGGACTCAGGGCAGAAGAAACAAAGCGTGTTACCGGGCCACTCCTACCAAGGACGCCCCCACGTAACACCAATCGTAGGTCAACCGTAGTCACAGGACGCCTCTCCCAAGAGCTCCTGATGTAGACTACCAGACCGATCAAACACACATATATGTACCGCACCTGTAGGATGCCTCTCCCAAGAGCTCCTGCACCAGGGCGGAAAAATAGACCGAAGGCCCACTCCTCAGGGGAGGGACCCAACGGTCCAACTCAATCCGCTGCACTCAGCACGGAATGGGCCACCGACCGGTCCGACACATCCGAAAGATAAGACCGGACGAAAGAGGAGGACGACGCCCAAGAAGCCGCACGGCAAACGTCCTCGACCGACGCCCCCCTGAGAAGGGCCGTAGAGGCCGCCATCCCACGCGTGGAATGCGACCTGAAACCCACCGGGGGGGCCAGGCCCTGCGCCTGATACGCCCGTCGCACCGCCGTGGCGACCCAATGCGCCAGCCGCTGAGCCGACAGCGGGGCGCCCCTGTTCTTGGGGCCCAGACACACAAACAGCTGATCACCCGACCTGAATGACGACGTCATGGCCAGGTAATGCCTCAGCATTCTGATAGGACACAGAAGGTGCTGCCGCTCCTCCTCGGGGGAGGCATGCGGCGGCGGGTGGAAAGCCCTAATCCTGATCACTCTCGACCTAAAGGCCGACGTGATGACCTTGGGGAGAAAAGCCGGATTGGGCCACAACTCCACCATGCCGTCGTCCTCTCCAAAGGACAGGCACGACGCATGGACTGAGAGCGCACACAAATCGCCCGCCCTTTTTGCAGACGCCAACGCCAGCAAGAGGGCCGTCTTAAAAGCGATACAATCGGGACTCGCCTCCGCCGCCGGTTCAAAAGGCGAACCCGACAGCCCCCTAAGGACCACCCTGAGGTCCCAAACCGGAGGCGTTCTCTGGAGCGGGGGCCTCCTCCTGCGCGCCCCCCGCAGAAAACGTTTAATCAACGGGTGAGAGCGGGCTGTGAACCCCCCGAACCCGTCGTGACCTGAAGTAATGGCTGCCGCAAACACCGCCAAGGTAGCGACAGCCCTCCCCTTGTCGAAAAGCTCCTGTAGGAATCCCAGGACCCCCTCCAGCGGGCAAAACCTGGGATCCCAGGAACGGGAATCGCACCAGGCACTGAATAGCCTCCACCTCGTGGCGTAGGCCCTCACGGTGGACGGCGCCCTCGCTCCCTGAATTGTCTCCACCACCGCAGGGGGAAGACCCAGATCTACGAGGCTCCGCCTCTCAACCTCCAAACCCAGAGCCTGCGGCCGATTATCGGACGTGAAAACAGGGCTCCTGCCCCCTGGACTAGAGCCCCCGGCTCGTCCGGGAGGGCCCAGGGCTCCATCACCGCCATGCCCCTCAGGAAGGGGAACCACCGGGCATGCGGGCTGTCCGGAGCCACCAGAATCACCGACCTCCTCTCCTGTTCGATCCTCCGCAGTAGGACCGGCAGGAGACGCACCGGTGGAAAAGCGTACAACAGGCCGCCTGGCCATGGGTAATGAGCCAGAGCGTCCACGCCTAAAGGCGGCTCGTCCGCGGCCCTTAAGGCGAACCAGGACGGGCACTGTGCGTTCTCTGCACTGGCGAAAAGGTCGACTACTGGACGACCGAACCTCCGCCAGATCTCCGCGGCTACCCGTGGGGCCAGGCCCCACTCGTCCTGGAGTGGGCCCCCCCTGGACATCCTGTCGGCTCCCACGTTCCGGACCCCCGGGACGTGGCGCGCCCTGAGAGACAGGAGGTGAAGCGCCGCCCACAGCAGCGTCACCGTCGCCATGCGATGGAGAGCGGGGGACCTGGTGCCCCCCTGCCTGTTCAGATAGGAGACCACTGTGGTGTTGTCTGAGCGCACCATCACGTGTCTCCCCTGCAGCTGAGGGGCAAAGTGCAGCAGTACTCTGTGCACTGCCTCCATCTCCAGCAGGTTGATGTGACGGGCTGAGTCCGACCAGCAGCCTCCTACAGAGCTCTGGCCGAGGACCCCGCCCCATCCTTCGAGCGACGCGTCCGTGAACACCTCGGCGTGAGACACAGCGCAGGCCAGAGTCACTCCGTCCCGCAGTAGACCCGGAGTGAGCCAGAACCTGATGTCCGATGCTGCCCCTTGGGGAACCCAGATCAGCCTCCCCCCGTCCCGGGAGGGGTGAAGCCTGAGGCGCGAGAACCACCTCTGAAAATTTCTCATGTGGAGCAGGCCTAGCCGCACCACAGCATGAGCCGCTGCCATCATCCCCAGCAGGGACCTGAGGCGCCGAGCGGGAACTCTGGGGCCCGCCAGAACCTCCCGGGCCAGACGGGTAATATTCGTCCGTCTGTCCACGGACAATGCAGCACGGAATATCACAGAGTCTAGCTGCAGACCGAGGTAAATCATGCGTTGGGCTGGCTGCAGCTTGCTCTTCTCCCTGTTCACCACAAAGCCCAGACGCTGTATGTGGGACAAGACCCATTGCGTGTGGCTCACGGCCACTTCCCTGGATGGGGCCAGTATTAACCAATCGTCTATATAGGTCAATATTCTTACCCCGGCACGTCTGATCGGCTCCAGAGCCGCTTCCACACATTTGGAAAAAGTGCGAGGCGCGAGAGCGTACCCGAAAGGGAGACGGCAGTACTCGTAATTCCTCTCTCCCACTGCGAAGCGCAGAAATCTCCTGTGTTCTGGCACTATGGGTACGTGGAAGTATGCGTCTGTCAGGTCTATGGATGTCATCCAGTCTCCTTCCCTGACACACTCGAGGAGCTGCCTTGTGGACAGCATCCGAAACTGCCGTTTGGAAATGCACTCGTTTAACACGCGCAGATCCAGAATGGGACGCACCCCGCCTGATTTCTTTGGCACCAGAAAGTAAGGGGAGTACAGCCCCCTGGTGGCGTCCTGCGGGTCTACCTCCACTGCTGCGCCTCGACTCAGCAGGGAGGAGACCTCTGCTTCCAGTGCCTCTGTCGATCCCCGTACCTGAGAGCGTACTGCCCGTACGCCTCGGAATGGTGGTGGCTTTCGGAAAAATTGCAGAGCGTAACCTCTGCGCAGAGTTTTCTCCAGCCAAACATCTGACAGTAAGCCCTGCTCCTTCCAGATGTCGTAGAAATCTGTGAGGGGCGGAACGGGAGCTGGAACACGAGACGTCATGGCCCCGCCCCCTCCTGGTGTTCCTAGCAGGGAGGGGGGGTGGCTGAAAGGGCCGGGGGGGCCCCTGCGTCACACCGTGAGCGCCGAGGGCGGTCACGTGTTCTGCAGGTCCGACGTCATAAGTACGGGACTGCTCACCACACGTGACCCGGCTGCTGCTGCGCCCCCCCCTGGCTCTTGCCTCATGGAGGGGGGGGCGAGCCCCTGCATCGGGAAACCCCGTGTTAGCATTGTAGCTCTGCTCATCACGCGTGACACGGCTGCTGCGCCCCCCCTTGGCTCTTGCCTCATGGAGGGGGGGAAGAGCCCCTGGATTAGGAAACCCCGTGTTAGCAATGTAGCTCTGCTCATCACGCGTGACACGGCTGCTGCGCCCCCCCTTGGCTCTTGCCTCATGGAGGGGGGGGAGAGCCCCTGGATTGGGAAACCCCGTGTTAGCCTTGTAGCTCAGAGATGCTAACACGCTAGCGCCCGGAGCACACACATTAGCACTTATCAGATCCCTCCGCCTGCCCTCTCTCCGGGAGGGCAAAACATGAACCCGTGAATCGGAGCTCGTGGTCTGCACAGCGCGCTGCACGCCCTTCTCTGGGGGCTGCAGGCCTGGCGGAGCCACGTTATATGCTCGAGAAGTAACACAAACAGAATTCAAATCATTTGACATGTTACATACCCCCAAATGAGACTCAGACAGCGAGTACTGGTGAAATGCCGGACGGCCTTTATTGAAAGAGTTTTTACCACCCCGACCTCCTCTACCGTAGGGAGGCCGTCGATGGGTGTGTTGGTCCCGCGAACCTCCCGTGTGCCTGTCTGGGCCCGGGGGTCTCGCCGCTGGGGAACGATGGACCACGGAGCGTGGATATGGTCCGGGCGCTTGCCAGGCGAGCGCTCCCTGCCTCTGTCTCGGCTCCGCGCTGGTGGGCGGGCCTCGCGTCTCGTAGCTAGGTGTTTTGCTAGGCTAGCCGAGTCCTTAGCCGCGCTGTCCAGCCTCGTCATCAGCGTCTGCATCTCCGGACCGAAGAGCGACGTCTGGGAGATGGGCAGGTCCAGCAGCTGCCTCTTCTCCGCCTCTCTGAGGTTCACCGCCCCCAGCCAGAGGTGTCTGGCCCCGACCTGGGCTGCTGCCATAGAGCGGCCGCCATCGACAGCTAGCGCTTGGCACATGCGCAAGATCGCTGCTGAAGTGGTCCTCGCCTGGGCTAAGGTGTCTCCACTGAGTGCCTGGTCAGAGGAGAGAGACCTATCCAGGGCCCCGGTGATGAAAGCCATGTTGTTCGCCACCGCGACGACCTGAGCCGCATTGGCGTAACATCTGTCATGCATAGCCAGAGACATCCTATCCCGCTCGGAGGGAAGGAGAGGTCTGGTGCTGGGCCACACGGATGAGGAGGGGTGCAGGGCCGCCCGAACCGAGTCCTCGATGTCCGGGACCCCGCCTGTCCAGGACCAGTCCTGCACGTTGCAGTACATGCCATACCCCAAAGCGGGCCTCTTGGCCGCTAGGGGTTTTGGCCACTCACGTGTCGCGTAATGGACGATCGGGTCCATACGCGGGCACAACGTGGGCTGGGCTCTCCTCCTCCCTCGAGGGGCTGCGTACCCAGAGGTGAAGTCCTCCACCCTCTGGTTCGGTTGCGGTGGCAGGGGGGCATCCATGATGGCCGCCGCCGTGGCGTAGAGCCCAGGCATGTGGTCCAGCGGGAAGCGGTCCGGCTCCGGGTTGGACACCACCTCGTCCAGCGTGAGGAGAGAGCCGACCTCCGACACCTCTCCGTCCTCGCAGTCACCCCACTCCGCGGGCACCGGTGGAATGTCGAGGGGGGCCCAGTCAATCTCAGACTCCTCGTCCTTAGAGGAGTCCGGACGGGGCGCTGTAGCGGCGAAGAACGCGCGCCTGCGTTCACTCTCCTCCCTGGGGAGAGCGACACACGAGGCGCAGGTGGCGCTCGACGCCGCATGGCCCGCACCCAGGCACATGAAGCAGCTGGAGTGCTGGTCCTTGCGTTGGAGCTTGCCCCGACAGGTCGAGCAACGACGACGTCCGACGCCGGATGGCGAAGGGGAACTCGGACGTGCATCAGAAGACATCTTTCTTTCTCAGGTAACGAATGTAGATCTCAAACGGCGCCAGAGTGAAAAGGGGGGTGCGGCCTTGTGCAGGGGCATTTATAGAGGAAGGTGGCTGGTGATTGGAGCAAATTATTTGATCTCTCTGGCGTCTGTGACCTGGGGGTCACGTGATATCCCACTAGCGAAGTCCTAAGGGACGTAGCACCATGACGTAGAACGGTGGAGTGTGCCTCACATGACACATCTGCTCAGTGTAGTGGTGATAAAAACACATGTTAAAATGGAGGCTGCACAGTCAAAGCTTTTCCTTAAACATATATTTCGATAACCTGGGTGTCCCAGGAGATGGATGTGTGGAGATTAGAGGGAGAAGGCAAACATCACCATCATGCAGCTTCAGTACCAGAAATGCCATTGTGTTTGATTGTGTTCTTTATTATTCGTTCTGAGGGCAAATCTAGTGCTTACAGATTTGTATGATGGCATACTGTACTAGTATTGGTAAGTGAAAGGTCAGTCCACTCAGCCTCACATCCTCCACACTCCACTGTGTTAGTGTGTCAGTGGGGCACAGAGGAAATGCACATTGATGTGTCGCTCTTGTGTTTCTAAATTTATATAATATTCATGATTCATTCAATTTACAATTAAAATTATTAATGTATTTTATCAAATGTTATTTTAGGAACATGCATTATGCTACCAAATTTGCTTTGTTTGTTACAAATTGGACCTAACTTCTCGAGATTAAGCAAAGAATCTTGGTTTATTCTAGACATGGCTTGTGGAAAATGTATAACATTATTACACATCTGATCCAAACTGTACTCACAAAACTCATCACAATATATAGTTATCAACAACAAATATTGGTAACGTGGGATCTGTGGAAGTGTTTTTTTCCAGTTTTCACAAAGAAATTATTGTATTTAAATACAAATACTTAGTCGACTGAGAAACCAACCGATTACTCGACTAACGACAAAACAACAACTCATTGGGGGTTATTTCGACAAAATCAAAATAACCCCCACTCCAATGTAGTACGCAGACTGTCTGGATAAAAACACTGCTGGGCACGTCTGCATGTCTGGAGCTGATGTGTAGTAAGCCATACTCTGTCATTTCTTGGTGGGGGGGCAAGTTAAGGAGACTTGTTCTATAGTTGCCGTGGGGTGCTGTCCTCACCACTCACTGCTGACACACCTTCTACTGCCTGGAAAACACTGATACTTTTGACCCAGCCTATTACATCTTAAAGTGGGGTTTTGCCTTTTAGAAACACATTGATATAAAAGAAACTCAAACAAATTCAACACGCAAAATAGACAGTAACTGGATTAGACTGCTGTAATTACTCTACAGTCATGGCTACGTTGCCACGACAACAGAGAAAGGTCAATTAGGATGGAATTTTTACAGGAAGTCCTCTTCTCTGTTGGCATATCGCAGATCTTGTTTATCGTTCAAAAAGACTTTTCCATTTGGGCAGTGGTTTCATTTCAGTGACATGCATTACATTACCTCATTCTGTGTTTGAATGTTTTGTGTAATCTTTGCTTGATGGGCAACTTCCAATTGTAAACACACTGCAGACTTTTCCAGGGTCTCTGTGTCTCTGCAAATGGAAAAGAGTTAATCAATTCTAAACTGGAATACTTTAAAAATCAAATACCTCTTCATAAGTACAGTCCCTCTGCAATAGAAAAATAGGTATGACAAGGTATGACAAGGTACAATATGTAGTAGTAGTAGTAGTAATCTTTGGTTTTCTTTTTATTATATTTGAATGAATTCATAACAAAGTAAGAAAAGTCAAAGACAGTAACTGGCATTTTCTACAGGATATCTGTGTTTAATATTATGAGTTCAGATAGTTCAAAGATTCTGTGGCTGTTTAGTCCTTTTTTTAGAGTGAGATTAAAGGGGCTAGTGTAAGCTGATTGTTTTGACTAAACCACAGATAACTGTACCAGGGCACTGCTAACACTTTGCAGCTTGTCTTTTCAATGACACATTCACAGCCCAAGGAATTAAGTGAAAACAAATCTCAGCCCTTACTGGAGCCATTGTCACTGACTGAATCACCCCTCTGTATTTAGAAAGTGTTCTGTAATCATGGTAGATCTGTGCTACCGGGTATGTAGTAAGATTGTCACTTTTAACTTGAAGTGTCAGACTAAGGGTGCCAGAGAGCTGTGCAAGAATAAACCGATTGGTGGACCGGCTATGTGCAGAGAAAGTCCATGTTCATGTTGGAAGAGGTCACATGAGAGGAGGAGAGAGAGGTCCCTGAGGCACGCTGCATTGTGCCAGCCTCGGTTTACAATAGACTCTTTGCAAAAGCTTTTCGGTCTGTGCTTTCAGACTTTGCTGACTGGCTCTGCCTCACTGGAGCTTAACTTTGATCTACTGTATTTGCTCTGATTCCCTTAAAGCTCTGTCCATCTTCTTCTGTAGCCTGCTACTACACACTTAGGCACATCTTTCACTTACCCTGGGGACGGATAAGGAGACGGAGGTCCACTCTACTTCACGTCTAAGAATAGTTCTCTAACTCTTGTACTCTGCTGAGTGAGTTACTGTGTTGTTTCTCTGCTGCTCCATAAATTCCAGAGTAGGAGGCCTGAATATGCTACTGCTGCCATTATGCAGGGATCCTCATGCCCTCTTGGCCTCGACGGCTCATGCAGCATGCTACTGTGACACTTATAACTGATGTGGACTTTCCCTCACTATGTCTTTGAAGGCTGCAATCAGACTGTGCTGCAGGAAGCAACATAATTGGGCAAACAAAGTGGCTTGGTGTAGAGAAAATGTGTCAACAATTGTATACCAGGCCACCACGGGATCTTAAACATAACCACATTTTGCGCTTTTGTCTACCCCTGCACTGCCTGTCCAACGGTTTACTGTTGGCTTTGATCAATCCCACGACCCACTAAACCCTCCTTTACCTTGTCAGTCTTTTTAGATTGCCCATACAACATAAGACAGGAACCAAAAACATGCTGTTATTAATGTTTGATCAAAGAGCTGTTTAGCGCGGTACTGGCATTTCTTAACGATAAAAAGGTAATAATAATACAAATGAATGTGGAAAAGTAGTACAAAGATTAGGAGATAAATAAAGGATATTTCCACCTTTTTTGTGAACTTATTAACACAACGTAACTATTCTATTGCAACTCCCTCATCTGACCCACCTGCACTGATTTAATATTGATATTTTTTTCAATACCAGGGCTTCAGGAAAAAAAAAGATCCAACACACGGCATACTCCAAAAAAACTGGATCATCTCTCTGTTCACACAATCATTTGAAGAAGATTTTATAATAAATATCACCTGATTTTTGGCCATTCAAATGACTATGAGACGTTTGACTCTGTTGTTTCATGTTTTAGAATGTGAAGTAATAGCTTAACCAGAAAATATGGTGATAATAAGTATGTAGGATAAAAATGCTCTCTGCTTGTAACTCCCTGTTACCAGCTGCAAACACAAAGATGGCAAAGAACACCCTTTCACCTGCGATATTGCAAAAACGAATTTGACTCATTAACTGCCATTGACGTATTTGTCTGAGACTGGTGATTTCTGTCAAACTTCCCTCTATTCCACTGGGGATTACAGGAGAACAAAACTAGTTCGAAACCAACATATTTTTGCTGATGAAATTAGACAGTTCAATCTTTCAGAATCTGGTTTCATGTTTCACATAGTCTTAGCGTACAATATTCTGTGGGTCTTGAAAGTCAGTGAAATCCTCAAAAACGGCTGGCAGTCAATGAGTTAAGGACAAAACGTAAGTGAGATGTAATATGGTTACAATTTCAAAGTATTGTTATACGCAGCACATTAAGACAGAAGTAGTGAAATTGCATGGTTATGCCTGGAGTTCCTGATTTAAAAACAACTGCAGGTCAGTATTTGATGAGAGAACAATATTGGAAAATGGTTCTCAAAGTTTTAAAACATGCACATATGATGAGCCAGACCTGGGACTGTTTCAGATGTCTCCTGCTTCTTCTGCTGCTGGTTTCCCCATCAGCTTACAAAGAGAGGTTGTGATTGACAGATGTTTGATTATGCTAACAATGAATGAATATCAGACGCCGTTTGGCCTCGATTGAGGATTTACAACACTGTAAAACAAAGATCAGGCATTCCACTTCGTCCCACATGTTTGGGTTATAGGATCACATTGAGTGGTTTTGAAATCTTTTTGGCCAGCTCCGTACCTTACTGCACTGTTCTCTGGTCAATTTACTGCCCTTCAACTTCAGCCAAAGCACCGTAAAAAAAAGAAATCTGTGAAAGAAATTATGAGAGAAGGTCAATGAGCAAGGCAGACACGATCATAAAGGGAGGTGTAATTTGGGACGAAGTAAATGAGGATTATGCAGATGAAAACACATGAGGTATAGTTCTTAAGACAGCTGCTGCTTGTGCCGTGGGGACCGTGGGGAGAAGGAGCTGCTGAGTGGGCGTCTGCCAGATTCTCGAGGCCACACCGAGGTCACATGTAGGCTTTGTGTCGGTGTCGTATGTAGGCGTATTACTGCATGATTTATTACAATGGAGCTTTTCAAATGGCTGTTTTTCTGCACTTACATAGTTGTCAATGTTGTGATTTGCTAGTTCAATAATGTCACTATGTGTTTCTGACGTGCACATAAAAGTCAATATTAGCTGAGATTTGGTATGGCTGAATTTAAAAGGTTCAAAGTGAGGACACATATTTCAGCTTTAACAGTTGTAGCTTACTGATATGAGAGTTGTGGTGTGACTAATATTTTACTTATTGTACAGATATGATAGGTGCGATATGACTGATAATAAATACTTGCTACTGCCAACAAAAAGTTTAAGAATTTAGGATTATGAAGTAGTCAATCATCGATTCCAGGTCCCTGTGCGCTATATTTTACCATTTCTAGGGTCAGCAAAGGATACTATACTATGGAGACATTCTGTGGTGATTCTGGAATTCGCACAAGATGCAATGCTATGTTTTAGTTTTTTATGAATGGAATAGAGCACAATATGGAGGGGGCTGAGGAAGGCTGGAGGCCCTGGAGGTGGAGAAATGCCATGTGGGAAAATGAATTAAGGAAGCATGGATTGAGCTGATAGAGGCTGCATTTTTGTGACGACACGATCATTGTTTTGTAGCAGAAAGATTTTGTTATTATCTATTTCATACACTGTTTTACACTGTTGCCAGTCAATACATTTATTTTCCAAAATCACCAAATCAAAATGCTTCAAGCAGTTTATTTTTCAATTCAAATGTTTGGAGTATGTAATGACATAATATGCAATAATTACGATAAGAAAGAGTATGTGCTTCATTCATTGTCAGGTCTGTGTGGATTTTAGAACGAGGTGAGTTCAGGGGGAATGGAAATTTCCCCCCTGTTCCTGGCAGCTGCTCTTCTCTGTACTCCTCTCATCCTCCTTGTCTGAGATCCCTCCCCACTACTGCCCCAGGACCTGGGGTCCAAGTTAACGACATTATAATAACTTCCTTTTCTAAATATACTAGAAACCAGGAGCGTCAAGAATGCAGTGTGATCTGCAGCGCCCCCTTCAGGTTATAGTAGTGGGTAATGCTCTGAACTTGTTATGTTGACTCTGTAGCACTAGATGGCATTGGCACTGTATGCCTCTGCAGTCCTGCTTTATTCCCACAGCAGAAAGATCCTCTGAACAGCTCTTTGCTTGTTTCAAGTTGAACTAGCGAACAAACTAGAATGGAACGCACGCAATAATCATTCGTCATTGTTTGGCAGTTATAGTTGCAGACTTTTACATCTGGATTTAGGAGTCAGCATTTTATTATCATTTGAAGCACCAGAGTTGTTTGAAAAAGGTCTTAATCTATCTTGAAGTGACTTTTATTACTTCTAAGTTACTTCAGGTAAGAAGAGACATTTTAGACTGCTATTGTGCAGTCCAAAATGTCCTGTAGAGCTGTTGTTACAGACAAACTGTTATTGTTGAATTTAGAGATCTGCTTCAATATATAGTATACCGTGAGTTAAGATTAAGAGATCCTTTATTCGTCCCACTGCCCGGAAATTTCAGTGTTGCATCACAAGTTATAGAACGGTAGGAAAGAGCACAAGTTAAGTGAACAATAGCTATACTAATTATTAAAATAAAACAAAATATCTAACTCTAGCATCAAATAACAAGTATAAAATCTCTGTCTTGAACATGATAATAATAAAGAGTATAAAGTTATACATTTTGCAAAATAAGAGGCAAGTATAAAGTACTGTGTATTCTGGTGCAAGCAATATCTAGTTATATGTTAGAATTAATAAACTACAAACAGCAGGATTAAAGCTGGGGTCTAATTTAATTATTCTATAGCACCAATACACATGGATGTATTTTGCCTCTGCAAAAAATATTGCAAAATACAACATTCTCATTTTATAGACCGCATGTGATCTGATTTGTTCACAACTTTTACCAGACTTTTATTTGGACAAACAGCGACAGCAATAAAAGTGACCAACTTCAAGTGACGTTAAAGTGGCATGCCATGATGCCACTAATGTTGAAACTAAAATTATGAATTTCCCAGAGGTCAGAGAAGTGCATGTGTCCCAAGATGGAATATGTGAGATAGGATAATAATTGCATAGGGACATATTATTTGCTGTGGTGATCCTAGAAATAAAGACAATATGCGACTATGATGGCATAAATGTTTTGACCTTTGGCCATAGTCACTATGGTTCGTCGTTGAGGTCAGACCATTAATTGCTGGGAACCTTTAGCCAATGAGTGACAGCATCCTTCCTGTCGTGGTGGCCATGGGAACAGACTAGTGTTTTCCCAAGTAGTTTTAGTGGAAGAGCATAGCACCACATCAAACTCTGGCATGAGTCAGCCTGCAGCACTACAGGGAACCTAACTACAGAGGAGCAAACTGCTTACATGGCACTGTAACAGGTTAAATGGACTGTGGTTTCCTCTTTGGCCTAGTTGGCGGAGGTGTCCGTAGCCAGTAAAACGCCTTGTATGTTTTTGTCTTCAACTGGTTTGTGCAACATTGTCCTCTCAACTGAATCATTTGCAGAATCATTTATACCCAACTACCACCATCCTGTCGCCATCAGCAAAGTTCACAGAGAAGGTTTGAGTCCAACATGAGCATTACATGGACTGAGGCTGAACAGCTGGAAGACATTAGCTCAACAAATCATGGCGAAGCTTTGCCATGTACACCCCAGTGATGTCATTCTCTCCAGATTCACACTAGGGTCTATGAACGCACATCAAATTAGGGTCTGTAGTTTATGGCTGGCTGATGATAATGATAATTACATGTTTTGTGAAGATAAGCCAAGATAGGAAGTTGGGGTTTTGAAGTTCAGCACTTTGAGTTGCCTTTTGAATGAATTGTGCTATACATTTACATTTAACTTTCCTTGCCTTGCCTTGAATGAAGGTGAGTTTTTTCAAGTGAAAGCAAAAGGGTAGCTTGTCTGAGATGATGATAGATGTATGTTATTGAGGGACAGAGTTTTGCATTTCTCTTGCTCCCTTGAAATTAAGATTTTTAATAAACCTTGTAATTGCATCAGAAGGTCAGCAAGTACCCTTATGTTGGTTCGTGCACATTTTTGTCTCCAATTTCAGTGTATAAAGAGACTGGGTGAGTATCAATCCACAGCCTGTAGTGATGATGTCTTGTTTGGACCTGAGTGAATGAGAGCTATACAAGTTGATAGCATGGGGACAACTGGCATCTGCTGGGCATGTTTGTGTGGGCATTTTTGCATGATCGGACTGTTGTGGTGTTTCTGGCAGTTCAACAAAGCTCGTCTCTGTGGCTCCGTCTGTGTGTTTTAGCTGCTAGGATCAAACACGTTGCACTAAAGGGCCCTATAAGAACCCGTGGCATTTGATAACAGGGTGGTAGTGGGCGGAGTTTACTTAAACGCTGTACTCAGTGTCACTATAAGGTTTAGCGTCTTTGTGGGAGAGGAATGGGGGTGGGTCTATTATGTACATTTACTGCACCTCATTGCGGGATGCTTATATTTAGCTGTGTTTAAGTGTTATAATGATGAGCAGTTGCAGAGGTGGTGGGTTGGACTGTGGGGGACACTGACATGGACACTAATGACCCTAATGATGACCTGGCTACATCACCATGGTGACGTCCACACAGGGAGCTCAGTGTTTGCACTTGGCCTCTATGTTGGTTAGGAGTGTGACGATATAGCGATATATATCGTGATACTTTCTCCCAAGATCGATTATCGATATTTATTATACAGCTCCTCACAGCAGCAGTAGAATGCTCCATTGATTTAAATGTAATTTCAAAACGTTCTACCGGTCATTATTTTTTATAACGGACCTGTAGAACAATATTGACCGCTGCCCATGGCAACGCGCACTCTGCTTGTCTTTCAAATGCGTGGATAACTCCGCAAGTAGTTCCGGCCACTCCGAAGCTAGCCAAGCTCAATCAACACACTTAAATGTTAACCGGAGAATACTTATACATATACATTCTTCACACACGTGCACGGAACTTTTCAGAATTTTCTGGTCTTGTCTTCATGACAAAAATACTATTTCTCCGCGTCAAAAAGCGATCGTGAAAAACCCGGAAGTAGTTCCGGGCGCTCAATAAACGCAAATGCCAATCAATCAACGCAATGAAATGTTAATCGGAGAGTAATTTATACACATCCAGTCTTAATACAAGTGCACGGAAGTTTTCAGAATTTTCTGTTTACGTTTTCATGACAAAAACACTGATGTAATGCGAGAAAAGGCGATCCCGAAAAACCCGGAAGTAGATACCGGCACATTTTCGGACACATTTGCAGAGGATCGAATTATGGATTTAGGTTAGGTTTATGTATGGGTCACTCACTGCTGATGTTCAGAATTCTTTGTTCAGTTTTCATGCAGTTCCAGAGAGTTCTAGTTTGGAAGTTGCCAGCCTAACTGTTGCTAGCATAGCCACGGGAAAGCCTTTGGGAACTATTTTATTTTCTGTCATTAAATAAACCTTTCGGCATTCCTAAAAGTGGACTGAAGTTTATGTTGTGTGTTCTGTTGGTATAAAGCCGTATAATAAGCCGGATAACGTATATTACGCAGGTCATTATCGGAAAATAAGTACCGACAATTATCAATTTTGGAAAAAATATAAACTTTTTTTTTTTTCACAACAAAAATTGTTTAATTAGTATCAATTCTTAATATATGACTACATTACGCATCTCCATTCCATTTATCATGAAGTAAAGTGTATTTTTTCACTTCACATTTTTCTTTTATTTATGCCATAAATTGGAATATGGTATATTTCTGACCAATATGTCGATAATCGCCATATTGTGATATAATCGTTATCGTGATATAGTAGTTATCGTGATATAATTGTTATTGTGAGCTTTGTATCGCGTATCGTATCATATCGTGAGGTACCCTGAGGTTCCCACCCCTAATGTTGGTGTGACTAAAGATCAAAAGATGTTGATTCTAATTGTTTCTGCTTCATTGTGGTCAAAGCCAAGTTTTAGCCATGGTCACGTAAATAACAATTATGAATTTTAAGAATTAGACTTAGATGTGTTTTAGAGTTGGAATTAAGCTTTATGAATCATTTGGAAACTGAAAATACAAGTTTGAGCTAGATCTACTGAAGTAGGAATGAAGCGTTTTCAATCATTTGGAAACAGAAATAGATAAGTATTGTCAGACACACAAGTCCGAAATTTGTTTTGCACAGTTTAGCAGCATAAACACATACACATACATGGCAATTATCTAAGACACACTCGCAATGACACATTTCAATTTATGATTTAAGCTCCTCATATAGAAAGTACATTGCGCTCATGTGAATTCATCTCAACATTCTTGAGAATGTGTGTATACTGCTTTTTCAGTGGTTTTTTTACATGTGGTTCACATTTAAGGCCATTTGCATTAGAATTTTATAATCTCATAATTCTTAGACGCCATTTAGAGTCGTTATTTTTTATCGTCAACACTGTTACTTAAAATACTTAAAATTCTTTAGAACATGTGATTAGATTATAATATCATTTTACCTGAATTGGACTTGAACATGTTGAAAGTGCAGTGAAAGTAATGGATGGGCCAAAGCCGCAGATCAACAGTGATGTAATGGAATATGTCGCTCTCCTCACAGAGCATTGAACCAGAGTCAGAGGGAATTTCTCATGAAGGCTCTACCCCCTAACCCTGCATGCACATGAACATCCAGCCACTCCCCTCCTACACTCAAAAGCCTCACATATGCTCCCAGGAGACAGACACCGCGCTGGCAGCCTCTAGTCTGTAACATGGTCCTACTGCTTTTGTTCATGAAGATGTTTTGTTTCAATGGGTCTGCAGTTGTACATAAACCATTCACTTTCATCGTTTCTGTTATTTATTTAGGAATTTGTGATTCAGGGAAGATATCTTTTGAGCCTTGACCAGCTTTTACTCCCTTTTCAATAACTGTTACAAAATGACTTACGAAAGATGATAAGTCATATTCTTCATGTTACACTGCTTGTAACTGTACTGTTTATTTATTTTTTCTTACCAAAATGTTTGCTTGATGAAAAAAAATCACAATTAATATAAGATGGAAATGTAGGGTTATGCTGTGTCATATCAACCAGTCCAACTAAGTCCAGGTATTATCAATCAATCAATCAATCAAAGTTTATTTGTAGAGCGCCTTTCATACACATGGCAACACAAAGCGCTTCACAGTCCACATCACAAATCATCACATAAAACAAACACCAGAATCACAATTAAAACATTAAAATCACACAAAAGATTAAAACACAATTAAAACATTAAAATCACACAAAAGAATAAAACCATTAAAACTTTCAAAATTACACAAGAAATTTAAATAAATAAATAAATGACAGCAGTGCATTAAAAATGGAGATAAAATCCTTCAGTTGTATGCACAGGCAAACAGAACAGTCTTTAACCTGGATTTGAACATTGACAGAGTAGACGCCTCCCTCACATTTTCAGGGAGATTGTTCCAGATCTTAGCTGCATGGATCTGAAACGCAGCCTCCCCATGTTTGGTTCTCACTCTGGGCACCAGCAGGAGGCCAGTCCCTGTGCTCCTCAGAGTCCGGGCTGGTTCATATGACACCAACATGTCACTAATGTATTCTGGTGCAAGGCCATGGAGAGACTTGTACACAAGCAGAGCCGTTTTAAAATCTATTCTTTGAGCCACAGGAAGCCAGTGCAGAGACCTGAGGACCGGACTAATATGGTCATACTTCCTGGTTCCTGTCAGGACTCTAGCTGCTGCATTTTGGATGTACTGCAGCTGCTTACAGGTCTGTTTGGACAGACCTGTAAGCAGGCCATTGCAGTAGTCTAGCCTGCTGGAGACAAATGCATGGACAAGAATCTCCAAGTCTGCCCTGGACACTATATTTCTAACTTTGGCAATGTTCTTCAGATGGTAAAAAGCTGTTGATGTTATTGATTTTATGTGGCTATTGAAATTTAGGTCTGAGTCCAGTATTACCATGCAAGAACTATCTTTAGATTTAGAGCCAAGTCTGGACAACTTCTCACTTCCTTATTGGGACAAATAACATCCTGTTTATGCTCTTGGTCCTTTTTTTCATAGACTCTCACGCTATTGCACACACTTAAGTGCTTGTGTGAGTGATTCAGTTAAATGGATTGAGAAAGTGGTGCAAAATGAAAATCAGCAAAAGTCCTGATGTGTGAGTGTGCGCTGCAGCTGGTTCTGGTCAGCTGACAGCCACTGCAGACGGTGATTTGTTGGAGAGCTGGGCTGAACCGCTCACATCTGCAGTCACTGTGTGTGTGAGAGAGGAAAGAGAGAGGGACCGGCTGCCTGGCTGGAAGACCCCGCCACTGACTGTAGCAGTGCAGCAGAGTAGCACAAGATGGAAACCAAGGGCTAGACTGAAACACCATATGCTCCGTACAGTAAAACCCCCTCTGGTCCGGGAGTAGAGCTGCTTTAGGGGCTGTGGACATGGGTTGTTCTGCCAGTGCCGTGCTGCTGCTGCGCTCAGTGGGAGGGCCAGACTGTGGACACATGTGCGTGCGACACGACCAGATGTCATTGGACGCTGCCACACCTACTCTAGAAGCGTACAGCGCGACTACCACCTCTCCGCTGACAGTCATCGTCATGGTAACCTGCACGACTCCCTGCACCACTCTTAGTATGCATGGTGGGATCTGTGCACTTGTCGCTCAATGAAATGTAGTCTGTTTTTCTTTTGTACATTTCTGCTGCAGAGGTCGATATTCAGTATGTTGATCAATGACTGGGCTCTGGCTGGTTTCCTCGCTCTGGCGGAAATGGGGGGAGAGTAAAGTGGGGTCAGTCATAAGGAATTTGGTTTCTGTGGGAAAATCTTTTTCTGCATCCTACTCTCCTGCTGTTAAAAATAGGACAAAGTATGAATAAGATGTCCCAACACATTGGCTGAATGAATTGGTTGTGATTCTTAAATGTGTGTGTTTGCTTGTTTTAATGTACACAATATACAAGTACTAATTTTTAAAGAATGTAATGTGAATGGGATTTTCTTATGTGTATTGCGATTGCCCCACATGTTTTAGACCAGTGTTTTTCAACCACTGTGCCGCGGCACACTAGTGTGCCGTATGATATTGTCTGGTGTGCCGTGAGAAATTCGTCTACTTTGTCTAAAAATAACTGCATTCGCTGTTGACGAGCGGTGACTTGTTTTGAACTGTGGAGTAACCATGTAATACTTTTTCAAATCAGTAGATGGCAGCAGATAGCTAAGTACTTTGAAACTGAAAAATTGGATGCGACCACTGGCTACAGGTCAGCATTGTGGCGAGAAAGGTAAAATTGGATGCGACCAACAAATGTGGGAGGGAGCGAGACAAGAGCTTTGTGGCGAGTGAGAAGTGAAAGTGATAGAGACGTTTTTGAAAATGAATTATGCCGTTTCTGAACAGGATTAACATCCTCCGCTCTGCCCCGGGGCAGCTGTGGCCGCGTTGTAGTGGTTTAACTATGAAATGTACAATCGCGAACGCACTTCTGAACTGGGTACCGAGCGCAGACCATAGTCGAGTGGACAGAACCATAGACATGCGGACCGGACAGAACCACAGACATGCGGACCGGACAGAACCATGGACTCGCGTTCAGGACCTCCCGTGTCCCTCATCCAAAACTCCTGAATTTAAAGCTCGGATACCTAAATTTTTCCCATGCACTAACAATGCATGTTCTTTGTGTGAGTTATTATTTGACTATTTGGGCAGAGAGTGGATTTTCTTAGTTTTTTTCCACACAGTTAGTGCCACTTTATTACCAAACTCTTGTTAATTGTATCGAGAAATGTTAAATAAAGCTTAATGTCAAGGCCTGGACTTAAGCATTTTGATGAGAATAACTGTATATTGTGAATATAGGCTACAGAGTATACTGTATACATTATAAGATAAGATAAGATATACTTTATATATCACACAGAGTATGTACAGTATATATTTTTACATTAGTACTGTATACATTTTTACATTTTCTCCTGGAGGTGTGCCGCAAGATTTTTTCAGTGAAAAAAGTGTGCCTTGGCTCAAAAAAGGTTGAAAAACACTGTTTTAGACAGCCCCAAACCGTACATCAAAGCAGCGTGTTCTCTGAAGTTCAAACCACATTAACTTGACCAGTCTTTCCCGGCCGTTGTGTTGTAATGATACCCAGCAGATGTCCTCTGTCCTCTGTCATTGAGGCTCCGGGTCTTCAATTTGACATGGACCAGTTTTGCTCACAACCAGTGCAGTGTTCAGATGCAGCAGCTTGCATAAAACTGAGGCAAAAGAGGGTCGGAAACGGGATGGATAATCAAAGGCAAATGATGAAATGAGGAGTGGGATGTTGATGAGAGTGTGAGAGGGAAGATGAGCCAACAGGGGCAGGTGCTGTGCGGAGAGGAGCCACCAAAGAATACTGCAGTGTGCACATGTGAAGCACTGGGTGTGAGCGCTGCAGTTCAAAGCAGGTCACACTGATGCTCTCCCTGAACAGTCTGCTGCTGGTCAACGCATCCTTTTTACTCATTTTTTAATTTATTTTTTAGGCAACGTTATTTGAATAATTATTCAGACACAGCGCAACTCACAGTGCTTTACAAAACAATAGAGAAAGCATTACCAATGACATAGGTAAATTCATAAAGAATCTCATGACGTACATTTAAAATAAGAACAGCTTTTTTCACTTGTAAACGCTGCTAAATAGAACTGTCTTTATTATCAGGAAGACTTTTCTAGATTTGACCTGCATTTATCTGAAACACTGTCTCTAGGAATGAAACTATTAATCAAATTGATTTTGAATAAAACAAATCTTTTATGTGCAGTTGAAGAAAAAGTAGTAAACAGAATTTGAATCACTTGACTACAATAACAGTTTTACACAGACTGTTCCTGCCTGACACCAACATTGCTCTAGAGACTGATTAAACAATGATATATGTTTTCTCTAAGATGTATCATTAATTTGCATTTAAGGGTGTAACAAAAGGATAGATTACTAGATTAAGCAATGGCATTAAGTGATGGCTGAAGTGCCATGTTTCATCTTCACTTTGGACACCAGCAGGAGACCAGTCCCTGTGCTTCCCAGAATCCCAGAAGGAGACTAGTCCCTGTGCTCCTCGGAGTCCCAGCAAGAGGCTAGCCCCTGTGCTCATCAGTATAGACTTTGAAGTTTATTCTCTGACCCACGGGAAGTCAGAGCAGAGAACAGGAATAATGCGCATGTATTTCCTGGTTCCTGGAGTTTTGAATATACTGCTTTTTTAAACCCTTTTTTAAATATTGTTGAATTGTTTTATGCAGATTTTGGTGCCACTGTTAGTGCGTGTTGTCAAAACTTCCTCTGTGACAGATTATGTTCTGCTATGAGGTTCAACAGAGGAAGTGATTCATTGTAAAAAATGTAAAAATGTAAAAAATATTCTTTAAGTAAAGATGTAGTACTTTTAAACTACTTCATTAGAATTAAGTAGTTGATAAAGTACTTTAATTTATGTGATGTACCATTTTCATAGATTCTTAGGGCAAATCCTAGCATATTGGTTTGTGGTAAAATAAGTTGGACGTCATACATCTACTTCCTCTGCATGCACATGTAGTCCCCCAGCTCTGCACTCTCAGTCCCACTCTGATGCCGCACATCACGACGATATTCAAATCCATTCTTGGCTCAAACTCATCCAGTTAATTTTTATTTTCTACTTTTCACTTGAGGCAATGAGCTTCAGAAGCAAGATTACTTTCAGGAGAAAAACAAAGAACAAACGTGTGCGCTCGGATTTCGCACGGCTAAGTATAGTATGTTACTTTTACCTTTGTTATTGTGCAAATCCGGCTTTTTATTCTTGCTGTTGATTGTAGTAATATTGAAAAGTTGTATATGCTTGAAGGAAATCCCTAAAACTTTGAATCATCACAATAGCTGCTGTCAAACTATTAAATTAAAGGTGTCTCAATGTTTTCTCTTATGTTGTTTTTATTGTTTAGACATTTGAAATTCAAAATAGACATAACTGCTAAATATGCTAATTATAAAGGTTATTTGACAGGCTACATTGTGTGTGTGTGTGTGTGTGTGGGACCACGTGTGATCCACTTCCTCTGCTTCAGACCGCAGCCTCTACAGCTTTAGTTTTGTTGCTGCCTCTGTGTCTTCTACTAACAGAACTCATAAAGCCAACTCTATATTCTACGTTCATATTATTGTAAAATTAGATCCACATATCCTTATCTACTCACATAATTTACCTTTGCATACATTGATTTGGTTTCCAGTAAAGTGAAAATGTTAGGGTATTTTCCAAATGTAATGACTATACTTCCTTCACAAGAAGATCCATTCGTTTTTCACTTTACTGTATTCTAGTATGACTTGCTAGTATTGATCTAAAATGAGAACATGTGATTAAAGTCGAAGTATGTGTTTTCACAGCAGGAGAAGCCGAAGCTTATTGACCCTCTGGACTATGAGGCGGTGGTCTCAGAGCTGGGGGATGAGCTGAACGAGGATCCTCTGAAAGACCTGCTGCTGTTCCCTGACAATGACTTCAAGGTAAGAATTTTGTTTTAGTCTGGAGCAAAGATCTTCAACAGATGACTGCACACATAGCGTCTAACATCCTGTGGGATCGTGTCTGCAGGTGTCCACTGTGCCTCAGGAGAGGAGAACTCTCCAGTCCACGGTCCCAGAGGGAGCAGAGGGACAGGCTGAGTGTCTGCTGGTCAGACAGGTGAGGCAACAAGCTGCTCTGCTTTGTTTGTTTTCACTACGGCCTTTCTTTAATGTTTACAAATGACATCTCAAAGGGAAGTCCCCAGAGAGAACTACAGTTTATGACCATGACTATAGTCACAGCTCTGCATCCCTAAAATCTCAATCAGTAGTTTTCTTTCAACAAAGAACCTAAGCAGTAAAAAACAATGTTCAGAATAATGATGAAAACACTAGAATATATTCGACATGTGCCCTTATACCAGTATCACCGCAAATTACAATGACAATTTCTTTAAAAAGGAACTTACTGTAAATCACGGCTGAATCTGTTGTTGTTCGTATCTGCACCTTTATCAATCTCAATCCAGGACAGGATGTTTTTTTGTGAGAGCTCAGAACCACAATTCAGTGAGAGGAATGTGAACTATAAAACCAATTCTAAAAGTTTTTCAACATTGAAAAGGCAACCTAAATTAAATTCTCATGTGAGTTCCACTTTTTGATTAAATACTTGCCAAAGCACAATAAACATACTGGATGTATAAAACAACATAAGTCCAATAGTTTCTCTAAGTTTTTACAGTAAACAAATCCACATGAACCCCACTTTGGTTCACATGTTCTTGCATTGAAAAGTAAATACTCTTTTATGTCAGAAGCATTATTATATGAATCTGGTACGTGTGTGAGTAAGGCCTTGCATCAGTCTGACCCAGGGCAGTTTAATCTCACCACCACTGTTTGTAGAGAGAAATCAAAATGTACTGTGAAGCATATTTTTGTAATTGTTTTTGATCTGTAACATCTTTCACCAGGCCTGTAAGTTTTACAACTCCGACCTGCATGTAGTCCAGTTCATGCATGAAGACTACGCTGGAGACTACCGCCTCCTGCCCAGGTACTGCCCTCCCCCAGAACCATGTTTAAGAGGTAAAATATACATTACAAGTCTAGCATAAACATGGACCAACTTTAAACAAGGTGATCTAAACAAAAATAAGATGGACATCAGACAGGACGTTGTGTTTATATAAATAGATGACAGAGGCACGGGTTTCTTCTCTCAGCTTTACAAACACACGCCTTTGTGACTCTCATTCATCCAGCGATTTATTTAAATGATCCTGTCAATCAGTCGTGTTCCCAGTCCCACAGAGGCCGCCCCTCTGACCGCTGGAATGTCCTCCTCATACCACTGCACTTTTGTGCCCCAATAGTTAGTCAGGTCTTTAAGCAGGATGTAGATTTACCGGGACATAGACCAAGACACACCGGGAGCTACATTGCGATAACAAGTCCAACAACTACAAGCACTTTATTTATCGCAGAGATCCCCGATATTTTAAACAGCTGAATAACAAATAAATAAAAATTATAACAAAAAAACAGTGAAAATTAAACACATGCATATAATTAAAATAGATATATCTTTTTTATTATTACTATTATTTTGCTGATATTTTTATTTTGTTGAACGTGTTCTTCTTTTTATGACTTTTCAGAAAATTATTCAAAGCAGAGAAGCTACCATCCCATTGTTTTGAGATCGACTATGAGGATGTGGACAAGGATGAGGTCAGTAGAAGTTGTCGCTTGACAGAATGCTTTTAGTATGAATATATCACAAGCTAGAAACATCCTGCGTCTCTTGTTTAAATTAGTTTACTGCCACTCAGATTGTTAGAAATACTTTACAAAAGTCTTTAGCTCGCAGCATTAACGCCAAGGGCATCATTTAGATGAAGAAATGGCTGATGGCCAATGTAATAAGTATTTAAACTTCCTTTCTTCCATCGATCGCCTGCTCTCTGTTGGATCATGGAAATGTGTTTGTGTTTACAGGACACCACCTCTCTATCCTCATCCAAAGGAGGAGGGGCCGGGTCGGGCATAGGATGCAATGGAGTGTTTCGGTCAGGCTGGCTCTACAAGGGAAACTTTAATAGTACTGTCAACAACAGCATCACTGTTCGAGTAAGGCCTCCCTGATCACACACTCTTTTATCTTCTTTATTAGTTTATCAGTTACTATAAAACATCTTGTCTTAAAGGGGCCGAATGTAATAAGCACTATTAGTGTTCTAATAAAGTCACGACAACTGCAATCCAACTTTTGCTGCCAGAGTATTCCTGCTCTCAGCACTGATCCTGATACAATCCACCTGCTGGAGTTAAGATAAATAGGATTTAAAAACTGTGTAATATGTGTGAGTGGTTATTTTTGTATCTTCTTTCATTTAAACAAATGTATGGTGATATTTTGTTGTAAATTGTATTATTATTATTAAAAACGTTAGAGCCAAGACCAGCTAAATTTCACCTAACGACCTGGTAATCCATTCTATGATTGGATTGGATAATCTGCTTGGAAATCATAAACATAGATATTGTATTTTTATTTATGTATATATATATATTTTTTTTACTTTTACTTAAAATTGTGTTCATAATTTCATGAACAAAGATATTTCATAAGGCCCTTTTAAGAAATGTCAACTGACATTTTAACCGCCAGTTTCGCTGTTTTACAGTCGTTCAAAAGGAGGTACTTTCAGTTGACTCAGTTGACAGACAATTCTTACATCATGAACTTCTACAAAGATGAAAAGATCTCCAAAGAGCCCAAAGGGTGCATCTTCCTGGACTCGTGCACTGGTGTAGTACAGGTTTGTTCAGCTTCCTCTGTGTTAAACCACACTTTCATATTTCAACGTCTTCTTTTCTTCTTAGAACAACCGTTTGAGGAAGCATGCCTTCGAGCTGAAGATGAATGACGTGACGTACTTCGTGCTGGCCGCGGAGAGTGAGCAGGACATGGAGGAGTGGATCAGTACTTTGTCTCGTATTTTACAAATCAGTCCACATGACGCGCCTGTCCCGGACCGCAAGAGTTTGGACCTTACTGAACACCGCCAGGGTGAGGCTATTGTTAGAAATACTGTCACAATAACCGTTTACTTTAGTATTATTATTCGAACAAGATTGAGTCGCTGAATTGAATGCTGCTCCAGCATCTGGTGACGGCCATAAATCAAAACTATAATAAATAAAGCGGTGTTTATGTCGTCTCCAGATGTGTTCGATCTGTCGTTGGGTGACGGCTGTTTGCAGGAGAATGAAGAAACGACAGAGAATGGAGTCAATCCTGAGTTGGCAAAGGTTGGCTGAATTTCTGTATCGCTGTACAAAGCAATTGCTATAATGTTCTGTTTAATGAACAACATTATTCTATGTACTTGACTGTGAGACATTTTTAGAATAAAAGCATGCACACTTCCTTTTCTGTTTCATTCTTCATAACCTCAAGAGGTCAAGTCAGACTTCTTCTCATTTACCCTTGTGCTCACTTTTCCAGTATATTGCTGAGACCGATGAGGGAATTCGTTGTGCCAGGAGGGAGGAGAGACTAAATCTTTTTTCCCTTGATCCTGACACTCCTGTATGTATCATTGGACAAATCCTCTGCATGTCTTTTAAACATTTGAAACGATAACATATCTTTTGCTCTGCATAGGTGCTAAGGAGCCCACGGTCAGAACATTCATCCTCTGAGCCAACTGTGCGGCCCTTTGAGGAGAAGTTAGGTCGGCGGTTTATGGTCAGCTGTCGAAGCCTTAACCTCATGCTGCAGGGCTCCATCAATGAAGTGGATACTGAGCCAGTAACAAATGTACAAACAAAAAGCAATCTACCTTTTGACTTGTATGTTGTCTGTTCTGTGTAATTACCTGCCTGTATGTTGTTCCAGGTTGAACCTTTCTTTGTGTCGTTGGCCCTCATGGATACAAGAGAGGGCAAAAAAATCTCTGCAGATTTCCACGTGGACTTGAACCATGATGCTGTGCGTCAGATTCTCAGGGGTGGCTGTAATGGGACAAACGATCTGGCAGGGGGGCATGTGGCTCAGGAGAACGGCCTCTGTCCTTCAGAAAAGAAATCAGGGGACTGCTTCCTCAGTGGAGAATTGGAGCACTGGCTCTGCTTTCCCAAAAAGGTACAATATATTTACTGTGCATCTGTTGCATCTGTAAAGAAATTCTTCTTTGAAAACTGACAGTTGGACTGTTTACTTGCAGGCAATCTTTTCAGTGACCAACCCCCACACTGACATAGTGATGGTGGCTCGAGTGGAAAAAGTGTTAATGGGAAACATTGCATCTGGGACAGAACCATACATCAAGAACACAGACTCCTGCAAGGTCTGAAAGGGGGTTGCTTTTAAGTGATGATTTAAGAATATTCTTTTTTAAAGAAGCATGTATTTAGGTACATTTTCAAATACAAAGCGTGTGATATACAGTAATAATAGTAAGAAATATTGATGTGACTAAATATTACCAGTGTAATAGTGCTTTGATGTTACTGACTCAAATTTGCACTTTTAAGTGAAGCCAGTTAATTTTTTTATTATTGTATATATATATTGTATATTATTGTATATGTATCATAAACACAATATTTTGGGCTATTTCACACCTTTTTTACCTCTTCCTAATCAAAAGAAATGTTGTATTGTGAGATTTGGATATCATCTCTAGTATTAATACTATTCTAATGTACTCATAATGTACTAAAATGTAAGGATTTAGAGTGCTGAAACGTTACACTGTGCGGTATACGGAATACATGTTTGTTTATTCAGTTGGTTGCCAGACAAGGTCTGTAGTAAGTCAGGATGTCTCATCTTACACAGTATTGAATTCTCTGTCCATTTGTCTTTACATGATGTCCTTTCACTTGCAGACCGTGCAGAAGATTATTAAATCCAACAAGCACTTCTGCAGTAAACTGGGGAAGTACCGCATGCCCTTTGCATGGGCTGTGAGGTTTGTTCTCATTCTCATTTCATTCTAAATGTATTTTCAGATATAGATGAAGACATTTGATATTTGTTTTTACAGGTCAGTGTTTAAGGACAACCACGGAGCATTGGATCGAGATTCTCGCTTCTCACCTCTTTTCAGACAGGAGAGCAACAAGATATCCACTGATGACCTGCTGAAGTTAATCAATGAATTCAGAAGGTAAGGCGCTAAACACCCCCCAGAATAAACATTGGTAGATTTAAATATTTATTATGTGTAAATATATGCTTTCTAATGTAATATTACATATATCTGCTGATTATGTGTATCCAGGGCTGAAAAAACAAGCAAATTACAAACTATTCCGGGCGCTCTGGACATTACAGTGGACTATGTGCCATTGGAGCATCCAAGTATGTATCCTCAAATCTTACCTATGCTCTCTCACCGGGGATTGGAGAGGCATAATTAACATTGTATATATTTTTAGACTGCTTGACCTCCTCCTATGTGCCAGTAAAGCCATTTGAAGAACTGAGCAAACACCAGCCTACAGTGGAGGTTGAGGAGTTTGTCCAAGACACAACTAGATTTACTCAGCCTCACCGTGTTTACAAAAATCACATCTACATCTACCCTAAGCACCTAAAGTATGACAGCCAGAAGAGTTTTGCCAAGGTAAGGAGAAATTATGAACCAAAAGACATGTTTTTTCTCTTTTGTGCTGCTGCTTTGTCCGTGGAAAGATGCATCAACCTTACAATGGTCCTTTTGTTCGCAGGCTCGTAATCTCACTGTGTATGTCGAGTTCCGCAGCTCAGACGAGGAAAGTGCCAAGCCAGTAAAAGTAATAAACAAAGTGGCTTGTTAGATTAATGTTATTGTTTTTTTTGTACTTTTAAACTCACAAACCTGTTTTTGCTTAGTGCATCTATGGCAAGCCAGGAGGGCCACTCTTCACCACAGCAGCCTGGTCCACAGTTTTGCACCATTCTCAGAACCCCGACTTTTATGATGAGGTTTGTTACACGCATGGACACAATGTTGTGTTTTTGACTTTACTCTTTAAAGCCCCCTGCACAAGCACTTACAGGTGAAACTCAGGCAATTAGATTGTTGTTCATCCATCCATCCATTTTCTTCCCCTTAATCCATTTCTGGGTCGGGGGGGAGTCAGATCTGCACCCAGTACACAGAGCACCAGCCCCTCACTGATCCTCCTGCAGGTGGTGAGTCCACAGGAGCTGAGATCTTCCAGTGGGGGCTTCAGGCAAAGTGGGGTTAAGTGTCTTGCCCAAGGACACAACGAGAGCAGACATCAGTGGGAGTCGTGAAGTAGGTCTTACGGTGGGATCGAATCCACGACCTTTAGGCCCAAAGGCCAATGCTCTACCAACTGAGTAGATTGTTGTTCAAAAGTTACTTTCTGTCATTGAACTTAAAATGTGAAACCAATGTATGACATAGACTTATTACACACAAAGTGACAAAATCCAAGCCTTTTTTTGTTACAATGTTGATGATTTTGGCTTACAGTAAACTAAATATTCTAATTTTCTGAGATGTTTCTCCAATTCTCAACTTTAAAACTAAAATATCTCACTTCGCCAATAATGAGTCTGTCATACAGTATACAGAAGTTAATGGACTTTTGAAGGATATTAGAACTTTGAGTTTCACCTTTATTGTATGGTTAAGGCCTCTTTTAATAATTAAACAATTTTAAAGTACTAGTACTGCTTAGCTACCTGACATGTTTCTGCGATATACTTCCGCCTTCATCAGAGGTGACATGTGATGGTGTGACGCGTCTCTTATCAGCTGTTGTTGCCGGTTGCAGCCACTCTGACAGATCTGTGAGAACCGTCAGAGTGGCCGCGCCCCCGCCCCGTTATGGTCTCTGGAGAAATGAATCCCAAGTGTTAACCTAATGTGAAAGCCCACATGGTCTGTGTACCCCGCTTCTTTCTCCTTGGCTCACACTTGAGATTCACTTCAGTCTGACGGATCTGTGAGATTAAGCAGTACTAGCTTCTTTAAATGTTTTATCTAATTAAAAGAACCTTCTAAGCCTTAAACATAAGAAAACAGAATGAACTTTTTGTTGTACTCTTTATGTTTAATCCTCAGGTTAAGATGGAGCTTCCCACACATCTGGATGAAAAGCACCACCTCCTCTTCTCTTTTTATCATGTCACATGTGATATTAATGCAAAGACAAATGCAAAAAGGAAAGAATCTCTGGAGACAACAGGTGGGTGAAAGCCACTACAATACTTACATCATATATTACTACATTTACCAGTTTCATATATTTTTGCTCATGCAGTGGGATATGCATGGCTGCCGCTCCTGAAAGAAGGCCGCCTCACAACTCAAGAGTTCAACATCTCGGTCTCCTCAAACCTTCCGCCCGGCTACCTGGGCATTAAGGAAGGCAACAGCAAGGTGAGGGTATTTTAAGACATGTATGAATATTTAAACACAGAGCAATAATTCAAACCTTAATAGGCCTTGTTCACATTTATTTCAAATTACAGTTTTTTCTAAAAATAAGATATCATAAAATAAAAATTATTCATGAAAAATGTTTTCCCGAGACTGTTAAACTCGTAGCCTAATCTATCCAAGGAAATTCGTTTACTACAGGTTACAATAAACTGTATAATTTGGGGTTGAAGAATGACACAATTTGGTGAAAAAGTGCTGAAAAATATTGATAATAGAAATACTGCTAATAATGTTGGTCGTACATTACAGAGCAGCGCAGATGTGAAGTGGGTGGATGGAGGAAAAGCCATTTTTAGAGTGTCCACCAATGTGATCTCCACTGTATACACTCAGGTGAGACTTTGGTTTTAGCCTAACTTCTACAAAACACCAGGTTGTAAATCTTTTTTTTTCTGTTGGTCCCAGGACCCACACTTGAACAGATTCTTTCAGCAGTGCCAGAAAAGAGAGCTGGACCTCTCTTCACCTCCTACCTCAAACTTCCTCAACTGCCTGAAGGTTGGCGATGATCCAAAGACATATTTCATTATTTAACTTGAAACAGAACGTAACTTGTTTTTTGGCGGGGTTGTTCTCAGGGTCTCCTCAGTATGGAAAGAATCCCTGTCATGATCAGATTTCTGCCTGTGCTCTTCAATCAGCTCTTCAAGGTTTTGACTGAAAATGACAATGAGCAGGTTACTACCGCCACCACGAGGTGAGTCATGGTATTGTTTCCACCAGGGCTCCAGATCAGTCAATTCAGTGTTTTCTTGTATAGCCCCAAATCACAACAGCAGTTATCTCGAAGGACTTTACGCAACCAGAGAATCAAACAGAAAAAACATTGGTATCAGTCCATAAGGGACA
The DNA here is from genome assembly GCA_964034765.1 of Knipowitschia caucasica. Classification (NCBI taxonomy): domain Eukaryota; kingdom Metazoa; phylum Chordata; class Actinopteri; order Gobiiformes; family Gobiidae; genus Knipowitschia; species Knipowitschia caucasica. The sequence continues at coordinate 9,187,222 of OZ035832.1, forward strand.
GATGACCAATGTCCATAAATGTTGATAAATGCTCATAAATGTTGTTGAATTTATGGAGATCATGACCACAATAGATCTGTCTTTAAAACGTAAAAAAGCAACAAAGTTAAAAGTTTTATTATCTTTGTTTAATCTTTGCAGAGTGCTGGTTCATGTCGTTTCTAAATGCCATGAAGAAAACTTGGATCATTTCCTCCACTCTTATATAAAGGTAATTATTTATATGGTTGAAACTGAAGGAAAGTGTGCGATGGCTGTTCCAAGAATTTCTGTTAATGCCAAAAGAGAAAAAAGAGAGCTTGCCTGCATGATGAAAAAGGGTTGATTCAGTTGGGAGACAGCTACATTTAGTTTGCTTAATCAAAAACATGTGTATCAAAGAAGCTGCCCTATAGTTACAGAAAACCGTTTTCCCCTCATATTTGTGAAGATTAGTAAACTGCAGTGCTTCAAGATGGTTGACGGGAGGTAAAAGCAGGTTTATGTTGCTATGCAACATATTGGAATAATGTCCACTACGAGATGCTCCCATAGCGTGTGCGTGCCGAGGGAAAGCTTGTGTCACTGTGCCTGCAAATCAATTTTACATGAACATGCGATTTATCTAGATTTAAAGGGGCACCGCTTTTAGTGAGACGGTCCGAAATATTCTGTTCTTCCTTGAGATGTTATTGTTTTGCATGAAAATAGCATACAAATCCCCATGGAAACAAGAAAAAGGGTATTGTGAATTTTGACAGCAGGTGATGGACCCTCCACCCGAAGATAGCCTATGTCAACATTTTACATTTTCATTTCTCATTGAAGACTTGGCCTGAAAGTGAAAAAACATTGTTTTCATACAGTACGTGTTCAAGACAGAAGCACACGGCTTCAGAACTGTACATGAAGAGTTGGCCAAAGGAATGACGTTTGACTTGAAGAGCAATGACCAGGCAGCTGTCAAAAACATACTCAAGGTTCATCTTCATTAAACTGTTTCTGTTTAGGTTGGTTTGAAGAAACTAATAATAATTGATTTACTATTTCAGTTTTCTTGGTTCTTCTTTGAGCTTATTATAAAGTCCATGGCACAACATTTGGTAGATGGCAACAAAGTAAAGGTAAAACATAGATATTGTAGTGTCTTCAACGACTTGAGTTAGAAAAGAGCATTTGTTCTCTTCTTTTCTTTTGTACATTCAGCTTCCCAGACCACAGCGCTTTCCCTCCTCTTACTTGAGCCGTGTAGAGTCCCTTGTGGAAACGGTGTCCGAACACATATTCTGGAAAAACAAAGACTTGCCAGAGGAAACACGCATCGCTAATGGAGCTGTCGCTGCTTTTGTCAAAGTAAGAGTCAAATCCACAGGAGATTGACAAAAACAATAGTAGTTTGTGAACAGTCATCATATTGTCATCCTGTACTTTCTGCAGCGCTGTTTTACAATGATGGATAGAGGCTTTACTTTCAAACTCATCAGCAACTACGTCAACATGATCACAGCAACTGACAGCAAGGTAACCTCAGGCTCGTGGGCCAAATCCGGTCCACAAGACAATTTTTAGTGGCCTCTAAAATTATTTTTAATTAATACTATTAACTTGCAGCATTGATGGTAATGGAATACCATTTTCCATGTGTTAAACTTTTCTATTTGGTCCAGTTTTGGTTAAATCTTAATAATAGACACATTTTGTTTTCAGACAAATCAACCAGAAAATAATAGTGAAACTCATGTCACATAAAAGTTATGTCAAAAAACGTCATAATGTAAAAAATTATAAGAAAAGGAATTCCCCTCTGTTCTTTCGGCTCACGACCAGTTCGGCCTCTGATGGAACTTGTCCGTAGCTACTCACTGTTCGAGTCCATATGTTTATAAACTGTCTCTTCTGCTAGGCCCTGTGTGAGTTGAAGTTTGAGTTCTTGAGAGATGTATGTAACCACGAACACTACATCCCCCTGAGCCTGCCATTACCGTCTGCACGTATCTCAGGTAAGTGCAGTAAACATGTATTTGCGTTTGTTTGTTTATTGTGCATTTCCATTTGTTGGTCATTTAACACCACGCTCTTTCTGTCCCTCATTTATCCTCTTGTCCATATCAGACCACGCATCCCCAGAGCCACAAAGTATTCATGGTAAATATGTCCATTATTGTCACTTTGTTCTCTGTGTGTGCATTGTACGTTTTGATCATAATACTGACAATTTGACTTAAATCCTGACCTGTCGCTGTCTTCAGCTTCGATCCCTGAGTACAATCTGACCGGAGAGTTCTGCAGGAAGCACTTTCTGACTGGCCTGTTGCTTCGGGAACTGGGGCTGGCTCTCCAGGACGAGCAGGATCTCAGACACCTGGCTTTAGCGACGCTCAAGAGTCTTATGGCCAAGCACTCTCTGGATGCACGCTATGCAACCAAGGTACCCTTGAATCAGTCTTAGGTTGGGCTTTATGCAAAATACATAGATAATAATCTATTTCAGGGGCCATACCATTCTCATGTTATTTTTTGATTTAAGGCGGCCTTTCTTTATTTGTTACTTATATTTTTTAAGCGCCAGAGGTTTTTTTCCCCCTGAAATTTCAAGTGGGGGAAAGGTTTAGCCCTGAAACTGTATAATAACTTGAGGACTACAAAAATCAATAGCAGAAATAAATAATAGAAAGAGATCTAAGAATAGTGTCGGTAAGTGGGGCACCAGGTTGTGAAACCTGGATTTAGGCTGTAGCAATTGTATTGCAACTTTGACTGGCGCCTAAAAAGTTCATATTTCTATGAGGGTTGGTTTGTGTGTTGGCCAAGAATCTTGAATTTGTAAAAAAAAGAAAAAAAATAGCAAACCAATTTTTTGTTCAAATTACAGGAGAAACAATCAAGAATAGCTTCCCTCTACCTTCCTTTATATGGTCTCATCCTGGACAACATGCCACGATTTTTCCTCAGGGACATTATTCCAATCTACTTCACCTCCAGTGATCAAGTAAGCGACAGTAAATACATTGCATTGGAATCAGGTTCCCCAATTAACGTGATACAACATTTGAAGGGCTCTCGGGATGACCTGAGTGTGAGTGTGGGGGTGGCTGGAACAGTCCTTCCTGTGACTCGCCATGGCCACTCTGTGGATGCTTCCTTCTCCAAAGAAGTGCTGAACTCCATCACAGGTGAACAAGCATGTTGAACATATGTGTCTTGATGACTTGGGCTTTGAATGGAAGATGTGAATGAGACATTTCTGAAGACACCCCTCCCCCTCTATCAGCTTTCTCCTCCTTGGCAGTTGCCACGGGTAACCAGGCCGATTCAAGGGGCTCTCTGATAAGCGTGGACTCAAACCCTAGCAACAGTGACAGGAACAGTGAGAAGATGGATGGATGTGAAAAGGTAAAACAAGCTGTTAAACTAATAGTAGTCATTACATCACAATCAACTGTCACATTTCTGTTCTGATCAGTTTGCTAGACCCCAGTCCTTAATTGGTTATGGATCACGTTGTGACAAACTAGATCAGGCAGAGACCCGAAGCCTTTTAATGTGCTTTTTACACATCATGAAGACCATTTCTGAGGGTACGTAATGAACACAATATGAGTAGTCAACATCAGTATCGGACGTCATGTTTGACTGTTCATTTCAGATGTTTTGGTGTCATACTGGCATCGAGCTATTCACCAGGAGATCTCTGACTTTTTTAACATCCTAGAGTAAGTTAATAATCTATCTATTACAATTACCATCACAAAAATACCTACAGAAAGACAAGTAACCGATTCAATATGATTTAGCTCATGCATTTCACTAAGAAAACAAATGATTAAATGTGTATCAATTGCTCTTCTTTAGGTTATGTCTTCAGCATTTCAGGTTCCTCGGAAAGCGCCATATAGCCAGGTGAGTTCTGTTCTGTCTTACCAAGGCCTTTATAGTATGCTGCTATGGAAATATCTTATTATCTCAACCCACATACCTGACCAGCATCCCGATTGAATGCATAATTCATGAAAACAGACACATTTGTTCATCCATGTGCAAATTCACACAGCAAGATGCAAACCATGAGAAGAATCTAGTCAAGCAGAATTATTTTCTTGTAGTTGACATAGGTTTAGGAATGCGGCGTGAAAAACATTGCGCTAACTCGTTGACCCCCATGTTGTGCATTTTTGGCTCCTTGTAAAATAGACAAGTGTAATTTCATCAATGCAAGCTGAAGCTGAGCTATCTTAAGATCTCAGTGTTTGTATCATGTTTTTTGTGGGCCCCATGGCTAGTGCTTAGCCTGTCTGCAGCCTCTTTTTAACATTCATCTGTAAATATAAGCCCAGGGGATCACAGCCTCGCAGTCTGTCTCTGATATCTGTTAGCTCATTTAGACCATATCTGAGTCAGTGTGAGCACCACGTATCATATGAACAATTACTCTGCATATTTGCGAGCCTCATGCGTCTATTACCATCGTACTAATTAACATGTGCATAGAAACATTCATGTATTCTATAAAATGCTGTTGTTATCATCCTTGCATGGGTGTTCTTTCCCTTTCACCCAGTCTTCATATGTATTCTCTTAAGTGTTGTTTCTCCATGTTGACATGATTGGCATGGTTCCAGGATGGGTCAAGTGTTGCATGTTAATGTGATCATCCTGTCTTCGTGATGTCTTGCTCCAACAAATCTAGAAACATGTCACGTTCAGCCTTCCATGGAAGTAATTTGCTATGTGTATTTCCATGTTACACAACATAAAGCAATTCTCCATATTCACTGTCATATGTTGATCAAACTAACACCATATTGTTACTGACTCCAACTACTGTGAGGTCCTTTTGAGTCCAGTAACGTTTTTAAATGTGAGAAACATTATTATGTGATTGCTGTAAATATATTAAAAAACCAAGTGTAAAATAAAGCTTTTCCTGGAATTAACTGAGGTTGTAAAGCTTAACGAGTGATGATCTTGATTAACCAATGTTAGCTCTGGTGTGATTGGGTCATAAACAGGAAACTAGCAGCGGCAGTAAAGCTGGCCCAGTCAACCCAGGCTAATGGCACCCTGAAGGCCTCTAACCATTCCTCCCAGCACTCTCAACCCTCCAGTATCCTTCCACAATGGTAACCACCCTCAACCTCAAGCAGCCAACACCTCTGTCCTAATACCTGTTGCTAATATCCGCATAGCTATGCGCACGTACACAATCTCAAATCCAAATGTACTGTGAGTGCACATAAATGTTTGTTTAAGTGTTTGCATTCCATCCAGCCCTAAATCTTGTGTTCATCGTGACAGTAGTCATTGTGGTTATTTTGTTGTTGTCAATTGTTTCTGTATCCCACGCATGTCCAGTCAGTGTCCAACAGTTGAATCTGTCACTCCCCTAATGGCAAAATGTTTTCTGTTTTTGAATGTCTGTAAGTATTTAATCTTTTATAATTGGAAGCTTGCCATGATGTTTGGATGTTTGTTGTGTAGGATGTCATCTGGAGATGGTCACAGACATGCTCGCTCACAAACCATGCCCATCATCAGAGGGAAGAATGCACTTACCAACCCTAAGCTGCTACAGATGATGGAGACAGGTAACGCATGAGTAAGGATTTGTTAAGGGTACGGTACATACTTCGACATTCCACATATGACTTTGTGTGTAGATGGGAATATTCCAGAGGGAGATAGCAATCCCACAGACGTAGAAGCGAACCTGTCCACAGAGGTGTCCCTGACTGTGCTGGACGTGCTGGAGCTGTTTGTTCACCATCACAAGGTCTCTGCCCACAATCTCTACCTTTCCACTGTGTGTGTTAAAAGAACATTTTAGTTGTGGGGAAAAAGTTGTCTTTTTCAAATGCCTTACTAAATATTGACAAGAGAACAGAAAAATCAAGAACAAATGCAAAATGTCTCAGTTCAAATTAATACTACCCAGTACTGCCACCTTGTGGCTAAAGAGTGTGTGAGCAAGATTCTGTCTCACGCAAATGTCTGTTGCTATATGTTTGGAGACGGTATATATACTATTATCTAGTTTTTCTGTATTTGTTTTCCAGAAACAACTGTTGCTGGATGAAGGACAGAATGTAGTGATGAAGAAGGTCCTGGACACCTACATGCTCTACTTTCAGATCAATCAGTCCACCTCCACGCTGCGACATGTCTTTGCTGCTCTCCGACTTTTTGTTCAAAAAGTCAGTCAAGAATTACGGATCAATTACGGACATATACACATTATGTTGATGTTACCCGTGTATGTTAACTTCTGATGTTTTGTTTAGTTCCCCAGTGCATTTTTCCAGGGTAAGGCAGACTTGTGTGGCTGTCTCTGTTATGAGATCCTCAAGTGCTGTAATCATCGCTCCAGCTCCACTCAGATGGAAGCAGCCGCTCTCTTGTATTTTGTAATGAGAAAGAACTTTGAGTTTACCAAGGGCAAGTCTATTGTTCGCTCACACCTACAGGTTTGGGACTACACTGTACTTTATTGTTAATAATATATTTATAATTTGTTTTCCACTCTTATTATTATTATTTGTCAACCACCCACAAGAAATCCTAACTCAAACATGAATGAATACAATTGAACTTAGGCAATCTTCTAGTCTAAATATTGTCTTTTTAATCTTAGGTCATCAAAGCAGTGAGTCAGCTGATAGCCGATGCTGGCATAGGAGGGTCGCGTTTTCAACAGTCTCTCGCCATCATTAATAATTTTGCTAATGGGGACATGCATCTTAAGGTAATGAGAGTACAGTAAACAGCTAAATATCTGTACCTGAAGTTCTCAATCTTTTCACACCTTTTCTATGTGAATTTAGAACACACCATTCCCAGCAGAGGTGAAAGACCTGACCAAAAGGATTCGAACAGTTCTGATGGCCACAGCTCAGATGAAGGAGCACGAGAAAGACCCAGAAATGCTGATTGACCTGCAGTACAGCTTGGCCAACTCGTACGCGAGCACGCCCGAGCTCCGCCGCACATGGTTGGAAAGTATGGCAAAGGTCCATGTTCGCAATGGGGATCTCTCTGAGGTGATTTCTCTTAAACACCTTTTAATATTCCTTACACTTGTTGCTCATGCTCGCAATCTTTTTTTCCCTTCAGGCTGCTATGTGTTATATCCATATATCAGCACTTATTGCAGAATCGCTGAAGAGAAGAGGTCAGTTCTTTCAACATGTATCTCATGCCACGTTTCAGGCCTGTCACAATATTTACTTTTTTTACTTTTCATTCAAAAACTGATGGGTAAAACATTATATTTTGGCACTTGATACTTATGATGTTTACATTCTCTTTGCATAAGAAGAGATTTTTTTTTCCTTTTACCTTTTAGATGTAGAATAGTCTAGATTTTACTTAAATTAGCTGTTTATTTTCTTTATGCTTTCTCATGAAATAGAAAAATTTAACCTAGTATTATGTTTGCCGTTTTGAACTTACATCTGTGGAAAAAAGTAGTTTCAATATTCTTGTTTATCAGTATTTTTTTTAAGCAATATGTTATCCATCAAAATGAGTTATTGTGACAGGCCTTCCAGCTTTTAACTCCAATAACATACAACTTTCTATGTATATCGCGATTCTCTTTTGACATTCCCGTCTATTGAAGCAACAACACACTGTTTGCACATACCTCCTCCACTTCTTGGTCCTGCACATGCAAATTCACCAACATTATCAAAATCTCTGCTTGCTCTTCTCCACTTGCATGTCATCAACAATATTTTACTGCCTGCTAAATTCTCTTCAATAGCAAACCCTAAAGTCACAACCCACTCCTCCCTACCCCCCTACAAACAGGCTACTGGAGAGCAGACAAAACCAGGATTTCCACTGTGTCCACTGAAGAAAGGGCTGTCTTTAACTGTAGCTCCTTACTAACTACCTCTGGAGAAGCTGACCGTGAGTGTGTGCGCCTGGGGCCGACTTGTGGTGGGGCATTTTAGTGTATTGTGTTTTCAGTTTGACAGTTACATGCATTTTTAAAAACCCAGATATCTCGGTCCCATTTGTCACATGACGTTTACACAGAAAGGTTTAACAAAGTGGAAGTGCATGCTCATAATAATGCATAAAAGAGTGAGTTAAGAGTAGAATTTTTGTTCATGCATTTGATTTGATTAAGCTGGGATACCTAACTTTCAAACCACAAAAAAAATCAGTTAAACTCAACTTCTTTACAGACTCTAAGTTAAATTTAAAACAGACAGACACACAAAACAATAATCGACAAACAGTTAAGACTTTAAAAGACACTAATAAAATCCAGTCTGTAGTTTTCACAAGTACTGTATGTATCATTTCGACCTCTTTAGATAATATTTTTCTCGCAGAAAAGTTAAAACGAGAGGACCACCCTCCCTCAGCCCAAAGCCTCAAATAGGAACTTCAGGGATCTGTATGCAAAATTAAAGTTGTGGTCTGAACATTTTTCCTCCACAGGATTCTTTCTGTTGAGAGAAATACAATGTACTATTTGTGGAAAGATGCTAGGAAGTTAGGTACCCCAGCTTTATTATACATAAATATATGTGTGTGCTCGAGCTTATTGACTTGTTCCAGTAGTTGACAATGACTGTTTTTACACATATATGTAATATCACTGTGCCCCTCACACCACACAAATGATGGCGTGTTTACAAAAAATTCCATTTAACAATATGTACGAAGATGTGACTTTCATACTGTTGATTATTATGTTTGTTTCACCTTCTGTTGTAATGTCAAAACAGCTTCCTTTTCTATGGGCTGGGCGGCTTTTATGTGCATCAGTCCAAATGTGAAGGAGGAAGGGGCGATGAAAGAAGACACAGGCACACAGGACACTCCATACACCGAGGTATGACCTGCAATTTTGATAAAGATAATTAAGATAATGTAAAGAACAAACGTATGAACGAAGCACTTTTGTCTTTGCACATTTCTCATGGCTTCAACTTAAAGCTATAAAACTCTGTATAGACCCACAATATACCCATCTCTATCCAACATTGTTCACAAATTTAGTGAGCACTTCTTCTTTGTTGAGACAATCCATCCCACCTCACTGATGTGGCATGAATACTGCACAGGTGTTCCTTAGACAAAAGTGTTAACTGTTTATTATAGAGTTGGGCCTATTAGATTCAACTTTATTGTCATTACAAAGCCAGAGCAATGCAACAAAATGCAGTTTACCATCTAACCAGTAGTGCAATAACGCAAGTATAGGATAATATTAACAACACAGATAAATTAGAATTGTATGCTTTAAGTTGAACCCACAAACATTGGGAGTAAGAATAAAGTGTTTTTGTTTTTGTTCAGAGTAGATGCGCTTGTGGAGCAGTGGTTTTAACCTGTCATCTCTGCACAGGACACGCTGGTGGAACAGCTGGAGCTCTGCGTAGACTACCTCTGGAAGTCAGAGCGACATGAAATCATCGCAGACATCAACAAACCGGTCATTGCTGTGTTTGAAAAGCGGAGGGATTTTAAAGTTTGTATTACGTAATTTTTTAATTCAGTGTGTCAGATTTTTGCGTCGCAGATAACACTATACACAGGTATGTATCTTTGCAGAGGCTGTCGGAGCTTTATTATGACATTCATCGTTCCTATCTGAAGGTGACGGAGGTGGTTAACTCAGAGAAAAGACTGTTCGGCAGATATTATCGTGTTGCCTTCTATGGCCAGGTAAGACTTTCAACTCATCGGACATTCCCCCACTTAATGTAAAAGGTACTTCAGAATAAATTAGAATATATTTTGGGTCTCTATCTTCAATATCTTTCTGTGCTTCTTTTTCTTTTTATAAAAAATAAAAAAATCAAGATTGTGGTAAGTCTAGTGTGTCTTGTCTAACATTTTGCTAACAATTCTTACCTTCCCTTTTTCCTGCTCCTGCTTAATTATTTTACCTATTACAATTGTGTCACAAAGTTTGTCATGCATATTGTGTTACAGCAAAAATACTCCATTATTGCAAATGATAAATATCTATAAAGATGAGATACACTTCTTTTGATAGTGTGCATAAGCCCCATTTACCTTGATGATTTACCTCTTAATATAAACCTCCTGTAACTGATATGCCTCCAGTGTTTGTGTGTGTCAAAAATAAACCATATGCTTATTAATATTGCATGCTCTCACCTGAACATTATTGTTTTACTTTTGTCTATCTGTGCTAATAACTTTTGCTTGTCGTCTGCTAGGGTTTCTTTGAGGAAGAGGAGAGCAAGGAGTTCATCTACAAGGAACCAAAGCTAACGGGACTGTCTGAGATCTCACAGAGATTACTCAAACTTTACTCTGACAAATTTGGAGCCGACAACGTCAAGATGATCCAGGACTCAAATAAGGTACATTTAATCTCAACAGATAAAGGGGGTATATCAGAATCATGTTTATTGGTCACAAGCATAATAATCTGTTACTGCACAAGTTATCACTTTAGACTCTGCAGACAATGTGTGTTTGAATAATATCTATTTGTATTCGTATATGAATGCAGATTTGGATTTTGCGTTTAGATCCCTGCAGAGTATTGTATGACAAAGGCAGGTGGGAAGTCTAATAGAGATTATGAATTATGGGCTTTTACTTTGGTGGTGGCTGCTCGGACGAGCAGCCCAAGAAGATGGTCTTGCGGTTGAGGCAGTGATGGGGAGGAGGAGGGTTACTGCACAATGAGAAATCTGTGTATCTTTAAAACGCGGCCAAATGTGACCGCTCAATGTGATTGACTGACTGCCGATGCGGGTGCAGGTAATAATGGGAGTACTGGGTCAGCAGTTACTACATTACTGTATGTAAACGTATAATTTTCAGTCTTCCAGTCCAAACTTTGGCTATTGCTTAGCTTTTTGTCATTAATCAAGTTATAAATTCATGATAAATAACTAATCCCTCTCTTTAATAGGTGAATCCTAAAGACCTGGATCCAAAATTTGCCTACATCCAAGTGACTTATGTGGTACCACACTTTGATGAAAAAGAGCAGCAGGAAAAAAGAACTGATTTTGAAAGGCATCACAACATCAACCGTTTTGTGTTTGAGACCCCATTCACTCTGTCGGGAAAGAAGCACGGTGATGTGGAAGAGCAATGCAAGAGGCGCACCATATTAACCAGTGAGTTGAGCATAGAGCCCTGCACTTGAGCCCTTGGCCCGAGGGCCCCGACGGCCCGACAGCCCGAGGGCCGGGCTTCGGGCCGATGACCGCATAATGACCTCGGACACGGGCCGGGCTCGGGCTCTTCATTTTCAGAGCGGCAGAATAGATTTACGAGCGCACCCACTGAATATAGCGTTCTATCACGCTGTAGTGTTTGTTGTTCTGTGTAGTGTTGTCATTGACGGCACATAGCGTTACTTATGTAATGTGCAGATGTGTTGCAGCATCGGGGGCATCATACAGATGCGGCCGTTCACTCTGCACCACTCCGCACACACAGAACTCATTGCAACACATCACTACCATGTATAACTCCGCCCTCTAGCTAAGTCTGCGTTCATATCAGTGCGCGGCACTATATACTACGCTAAAACATTGTTATGGGAGGTTACAAAAAAAAAAAAAAGGCGGGCTTGATGCGGGTTTTGGGCCTGAAAATTCAGAAACCATATCGGGCCGGGCCGGGCTGGGGCGCCACCCCCTCGGGCCAGGGCCGGGCTCGGGCCCAGATAATAGGCCCGTGCAGGGCTCTAGTTGAGCATTTAACTCTGTTTACAGAAAATGGGCGTAGTTATAATCACAATGTTCTTCTTTTGGATTCAGCGAGTTCATACTTCCCCTATCTAAAGAAGCGCATCGAGGTTGTTGAACAGCAGAGTACTGAAATGAACCCAATAGAAGTGGCTATAGATGAGATGTCCCGGAAAGTCTCGGAACTCAACCAGCTGTGCAACATGGAGGAAGTGGATATGATCAGGCTCCAGCTGAAGCTGCAGGGCAGCGTCAGCGCTAAGGTGTGCCCATTGTGTCTTTTACAAACACAGACCTTTCTCTTGTCAAATCTCATTAGCCTTTATCTGTAGGTCAATGCTGGACCCATGGCCTATGCCAGAGCTTTTCTAGAAGAGAAGAATGCCAAGAAATACCCAGACAACCAAGTCAAACTACTGAAGGAGATTTTCAGGTATTGCATTCATACTGCTCATTATTTTTCTTGTGTTATGTTCCATATAATAAAACAATTAATCTCTACACACTATTTTATGGTTTTCTGCAGGCAGTTTGCTGAAGCTTGTGGTCAAGCCTTGGATGTGAATGAGCGGCTGATCAAGGAGGACCAGCTGGAGTATCAGGAGGAGATGAGGACTCACTATCGGGACATGCTCACAGAGCTGTCGGGCATCATGAATGAGCAGGTCTCACTATGACACAGACCACATTCAACTTGTATCATGTGTTTTGCTTTAATTTATTTATTCCCATTTCCATGCTCAATCTCTCAAAACATACATTTTTTTGTAGTATTTGTTGTTGCTTTCATCTTCAATTTCAGCTCCAAAACATGTCTCCAACAGCTCTGTCCAAGATTGTTATGTCATTTCACTGCAACATTTCTTTTAGACCAAACTTGTCCTAAAATTATACTTTTAAATCTGATTTTTGGTTGACATTTTGTGTTGACATAATATTGTAAACCTTTTGTAGATTCCTCACACAAGACAACCAGGAACAGAACGTCACAGCGCGTTTTGAAAGGGCCAACCCCAAAGGACCAGTTAACCCTTCATGGTGCCAATAGTGTTTTAAGAGCTGTAATTTTCTGAACTTGTGAGATGACTCAAAGATTGAAGTGAGTAGGCTGTGGTTGTGCTAGTTTGTAGTCTTGTTGTAAAACTTGACTGTCTACAGAAGAAGTCATACTGTTTTGCTATCTTTTAGATTAGCTTCAGTAGTTTGTGAATTATGAGTTTCTTTATTGTACCAACTGATTTCCGAGTGTAAATCGGTCACCTGCACAGTGCTTTTAGCTCCAGTATTTTCTCTAAAACACATAGAAATGACATGCGCCTTCTCTCCAAAGCCCACTCCCTTTAGAGATCAGTGTCCTTATTGAGCTGGAAGTGTGTTCAGCTGTAGAATGTCTTACATTTTGAGTCTGTTTTCAACCTTTGTAAGAGGTTCTGAAAGTTGACAAATACTATGAATTGTAATATAATTGCAGGCCAAAATTCACAATTACAATTTGATAGTTGAACACACCTCTAGTTCTTGACTGAATGTAGAACAGCTCCACATCGCTACTTCAAATTTTCTCTAATATTCATAAACTTTCTGCTAAACAGTTTTCAATTGGGAAATGTTTTGTAATATTTTTATCACTGAAATTGTTATTATTTCATGTACTGTTTTGAAATGTAAATAAGAAGTAATAATATTTAAGTCTTTCTTTTTATATAAAATAAAATATATAAATATTTGCTATTTCGCTAAATTGAAAAATAAAAAAAAGAACAAAACTGATGTTTTGTGTATAACATTTAAATAAAAAAAGTTCAAAGATGTTGACTTTTTTATGACTTCTTTAAGGCATTATATATATTAAAAATAAATATCTGAGTTTGCACAGTGACAACAGATTATGCTGTGGTATTTATGAGGATACAACATTTCACTTTCACATATGACTTGTATCAAGTGTCAGATTTTTCCGATAGTTGTTAATTACTGACGAAGCAGAGTGCTTCTTTAATTATTAATGCCTTTCTTGGACTGAGGCTGAGTAAGTGTTTAGTGACCTCAAACTCCAGTTTGAGTGGACCTTGTGTCAAACTAACCCTCACTCTATTTGTAATTGTGACCTCTATTGTTTCATCCAGTCCAGATTTAGTGTTTTAGTTCCCATCTTTAGGTTGTCTTTGACGGTCTGTAATTAGGGTCCACTGATAGGCAAACGAAAATACACTGCTCACAAAAACTTAGGGCACACTCAAAAAACACAATGTAACTCCAAGTCAGTCAAATTTCTGGGATATCAGACTGTCCAGTTAGGAAGCCACACTTATAGTGAATCAATTTCATCTGATGTTGTGGATTAAACAGACAACAGGTGGTGGTGGGGGGGGGGCAGCAGGACAGCTATCTGCTCATTTGTGCACAAAGAAACAGGAGAAGCACTGCCCGAGCCCTACAAAATGACCTCCAGAGGACCACAAATGTGCATGTTGGTACTGACGTCCACAAGTTGGGCCGGTGCTTACTGCCCAACACTGTGCAGCCCGATTGGCATTTGCCCGAGAACACAGCGATCAGCAGATTGGCCAATGGTGCCCTGTGCTCTTCACGGATGAGAGCAGTGAAGAAGATGACAAAGTCTGGGATCGCGTCTTGAATTCAGACAGAAGACATGTTTTATTGTCGATGGTAGAGACAGCACAAACAAAGCACACGATCACAGAAACAATAGAATGCAAGTGTATTATACAGAGCGGAGGCATGGAGACCTCCAATCAGCAGCTGCCACGGTGCCATGTAGCTTGGCCTTCAGATAGACAAAACAAGGGAAAAGTACTGGCTTCTGCACATTGATAGAATGATGAGTTTAACCTTAAAAAAAGTTGCTTAAAAGTGTTATGAAATCTCACATTCCCCCCCTGGTCATACATTCACGTGTGACCATCAGGATCGATAAACAGCAACATAACATCATAACTCAATACTTCAAAAACTCATAAACTCGGTACTTCACTCGGTACTCGGAATACTTCAAAAAACTCACTCATAAAACATGTTCAGATCTTTCATAAAACTTGTCAACAATCTTTAGTAAAATACCAAACTTCATCAATCGATGGTGGTTCCAGATATTGCTTTGAAAACAGTCTCTCCCACTTCTCCGTGTTGGTTTCTTCAGGCTGCATTTGTGTCGAGCCATGAATTCTTCTGTGACGTGTCTTTCAATCACACGTTTCAGCTTTAGTGTCCAGATTCAGAAATCCAATTCAGTCCAAATTATGTCCAAATTCAGAAATCCAATTTTTCCAAATTATGTCCAAATTGTTTAATCCAATTGTTCCAAATGATGTCCTTGCAAAAGAGGACGATGGTATTGTCCATGTCTCAGCAGCTCACAGCAGGCCTGACTGGAATCCGGGGCTGTGCAGATAGTCCATGTGCTGATCCAGATGCATTCTCTTGAGGTTTCTCAGTTTTGGCTTAAAATAAACACTTTTTGTGTAAAAAAAAAAAGTAGTCTTCGGTTCTCTAGATGTTACAGACAAGGCCCGCATCCTTCCACCACCTGAAGAAGATGACATAGTCTGGGATCGCGTCTTTAATTCAGACAGAAGACATGTTTTATTGTCGATGGTAGAGACAGCACGATCACAGCACACGATCACAGATACAAGAGAATGCAAGTGTATTATACAGAGCGGAGGCATGGAGACCTCCAATCAGCAGCTTCCACGGTGTGCTTGTAGCTTGGCCTTCAGATAGACAAAACAAGGGAAAAGTACTGGCTTCTGCACATTGATAGAATGATGAGTTTAACTTTAACAAAAGTTGCTTCAAAGTGTTATGAAATCTCACAGCAGGTTCACCCTTAGCACATGTGACAGACGTGACAGAGTCTGGAGACGCCCTGGAGAACGTCCTGCTGCTGCAACATCATCCAGCATGACCGGTTTGGTGGTGGGTCAGTGATGTTTTGGTTAGGCATTTCATTGAGGGAGAGCCGCACAGCCCTCCATGGGCTAGCCAGAGGTTCCCTGACTGGCATTGGGTACCGGGATGAGATCCTCAGACCTATTGTATGACCATATGCTGGTGCGGTGGGCCCTGGGTTCCTTCTGATGCCTGATAATGCCAGGCCACATGTGACAAGAGTGGGTCAGCAGTTCCTGCATGATGAAGGTATTGATGTTTTGGACTGGCCTGCCCGTTCCCCAGACTTAAATCCAATAGAGCACATCTGGGACATCATGTCTCGGTCCATCCATCAACGCCACGTCGCACCACAGACTGTCAAGGAGCTGACTGATGCTCTAATCCAGGTCTGGGAGGAGATCCCTCAGGAGGACCTCCGTGGTCTCATCAGGAGCATGCCCAGGCGTTGTAGGGAGTGCATTCAGGCAGAATTTGGATCAACCAGTTCTACGTCATGGTGCTACGTCCCTTAGGACTTCGCTAGTGGGATATCACTCGTGACCCCCAGGTCACGCGCCAGAGAGATCAAAATAATTTGCTCCAATCACCAGCCACCCTCCTCTATAAAGGCCCCTGCACAAGGCCGCACCCCCTCTTTCACTTTGGCGCCGATTGAGATCTACCAGTACTTACTTCGTTCCAGAGAAAGATGTCTTCTGATGCTCGTCCGAGTTCCCCTTCGCCCTCCGGCGTCGGACTTCGTTGTTGCTCGACGTGTCGAGTCAGGCTCCAGCGCACGGACCAGCACTCCAGCTGCTTCATGTGCCTGGGCCCGGGCCATGCGGCGTTGAGCGCCACCTGCACCTCGTGTCTCGCTCTCCCCAGGGAGGAGAGCGAACGCAGGCGTGCGTACCTCGCCGCTGCAGCGCCCCGTCCGGACTCCTCTCAGGACGAGGAGTCTGAGACTGACTGGGCCCCACTCGACCTTCCACCCGTGCCCGCGGAGTGGGGTGACTGTGAGGACGGAGAGGTTTCGGAGGTCGGCTCCCTCCTCACGCTGGACGAGGTGGTGTCGAACCCGGAGCCGGACCGCTTCCCACTGGACCACATGCCTGGGCTCTACTCCTCCGCGGCGGCCATCATGGATGCCCCCCTGCCACCGCAGCCGACCCAGAGGGCGGAGGACTTCACCTCTGGTTACGCCACCACTCGAGGGAGGAGGAGAGCCCAGCCCACGTTGTGCCCGCGGATGGACCCGATCGTCCATTACGCGACACGTGAGTGGCCAAAGCCCCTAGCGGCCAAGAGGCCCGCTTTGGGCTACGGCATGTATTGCAGCGTGCAGGACTGGTCCTGGACCGGCGGGGTCCCGGACATCGAGGATTCGGTCCGCATGGCCCTGCACCCCTCCGCATCCGTGTGGCCCGGCACCAGACCTCTCCTTCCCTCCGAGCGGGACAGGACGTCTTTGGCTATGCTGGATAGATGTTACGCCAATGCGGCACAGGTCGTCGCTGTGGCAAATAACATGGCCTTCATCACGGGGGCCCTGGATAGGTCGCTCTCTTCTGGCCAGGCGCTCAGTGGAGACACCTTATCGCAGGCAAGGACCACTTCAGCGGCGATCCTGCGCATGTGCCAGGCGCTAGCTGTCGATGGCGGCCGCACCATGGCAGCAGCTCAAGTCGGGGCCAGGCACCTTTGGCTTGGGCTAGCCAACATCAGGGAGGCGGAGAAGAGGCAGCTGCTGGACCTGCCTATCTCCCAGACGTCCCTCTTCGGTCCGGACATGCAGACCCTGGTGGCTAGACTGGAGACCGCAGCCAAGGACTCGGCTAGCCTAGCCCAGCACCTAGCGCCGAGGCGCGAGGCCCGCCCACCAGCACGGAGCTGGGACAGAGGCAGGGAGCGTTCGCCCGGGAGGCGCCCTGACCCATATCCACGCTCTGTGGCCTATCGTCCCCCCTCGACGAGGCCCCCGGGTCCAGACAGGCCCAGGGGAGGCTCGCGGGACCAACGCACCCACCGCCGACCTCCCTATGGCAGAGGAGGTCGGGGTGGGAAGAATTCTTTCAATAAAGGCCGTCCGGCATTTCATCATTACTCGCTGTCTGAGTCTCATTTGGGGGTATGTAACATGTCAAATAACCTTGTGAATTTTGATTGTGTTACTTCTCGAGCACATAACGTTGCTTCGCTAGGCCTGCAGCCCCCAGAGCAGGGTGTGCAGTGCGCTACGCGAGCTACGAGCTCTGGTTCTCTGGTTCATGCTATGCCCTCCCAGAGAGTGGTCAGGCGGAGGGATCTGGTGAGTAGTGGTGTGTGTGCTTCGGCCGAACGCGTGTTAGCATCGCTGAGCTTAAGGCTAACACGGGGTCTCCCACTCCAGGGGCTCGCCCCCCCCTCCATGAGGCAAGAGCCAGGGGGGGGCACAGCAGCCGAGTCACGTGGGATGAGCAGGCCCGTACTTATGACGTTGGGCCTGCAGAACACGTGACCGCCCCCGGCGCTCACGGTGTGACGCAGGGGGCCCCCCGGCCCTTTCGTCCACCCCCTCTCCCTGCTAGGAACACCAGGAGAGGGCGGGGCCGTGACGTCTCGTGTTCCAGCTCCCGTTCCGCCCCTCACAGACTTCTACAGCATCTGGAGGGAGCAAGGTTGCTGACAGATATATGGCTGGAGGAAACATTGCGCAGGGGCTGCGCACTGCAATTCTCCCGGAAGCCACCACCATTCCGAGGCGTACGGGCAGCACGCTCTCAGGTACGGGGATCATTAGAAGCACTACAAGCGGAGGTCTCCTCCCTGCTGAGTCGAGGCGCAGCAGTGGAGGTAGACCCGCAGGACGCCACCAGGGGGCTGTACTCCCCTTACTTCTTAGTACCAAAGAAGTCAGGAGGGGTGCGTCCCATTTTGGATCTGCGCGTTTTGAACGAGTGCATTTCCAAACGGCAGTTTCGGATGCTGTCCACAAAGCAGCTGCCTGACACACCTCGAGTGTGTCAGGCCGGGAGATTGGATGTCCTCCATAGACCTGACAGACGCTTACTTCCACGTGCCGATAGTGCCGGAACACAGGAGGTTTCTGCGCTTCGCAGTGGGAGAGAGGAATTACGAGTACTGCCGTCTCCCCTTCGGCTACGCACTCGCGCCTCGCACTTTTTACAAGTGCGTGGAGGCAGCACTGGAGCCGCTCAGACGCGCAGGGGTAAGACTTTTAACCTACATAGACGACTGGTTAATTCTGGCCTCATCCAGAGAAGTGGCCGTGAGTCACACGCACTGGGTCCTGTCCCACATACAGCGTCTGGGCTTTGTGGTAAACAGGGAGAAAAGCAAGCTGCAGCCAGCTCAGCGCATGATTTATCTTGGCCTGCAGCTAGACTCTGTGACATTCCGTGCTGCATTGTCCGTGGACAGACGCATGAACATTACCCGTCTGGCCAGGGAGGTTCTGGCGGGCCCCAGAGTCCCCGCTCGGCGCCTCAGGTCCCTACTGGGAATGATGGCGGCAGCTCATGCTGTGGTGCGGCTAGGCCTTCTCCACATGAGGAATTTTCAGAGGTGGTTCTCACGCCTCAGGCTTCACCCCTCCCGGGACGGGGGGAGGCTCATCTGGGTTCCCCAAGTGGCAGCATCGGACATCAGGTTCTGGCTCACTCCGGGTCTATTGCGGGACGGAGTGACTCTGGCCTGCGCCGTGTCTCACGTCGAGGTGTTCACGGACGCGTCGCTCGAAGGATGGGGCGGGGTCCTCGGCCAGAGCTCTGTAGGAGGCTGCTGGTCGGACTCAGCCCGTCACATCAACCTGCTGGAGATGGAGGCAGTGCACAGGGTACTGCTGCACTTTGCTCCTCAGCTGCAGGGGAGACACGTGATGGTGCGCTCAGACAACACCACTGTGGTCTCTTATCTGAACAGGCAGGGGGGCACCAGGTCCCCCGCTCTCCATCGCATGGCGACTGCTGTATGCTTTCCCGCCAGTGCGTCTCCTGCCGGTCCTGCTGCGGAGGATCGAACAGGAGAGGAGGTCGGTGATCCTGGTGGCTCCGGACAGCCCGCATGCCCGGTGGTTCCCCTTCCTGAGGGGCATGGCGGTGATGGAGCCCTGGGCCCTCCCGGACGAGCCGGGGGCTCTAGTCCAGGGGGGGGGGAGCCCTGTTTTCACGCCCGATAATCGGCCGCAGGCTCTGGGTTTGGAGGCTGAGAGGCGGAACCTCGTAGACCTGGGTCTTCCCCCTGCGGTGGTGGAGACCATTCAGGGGGCGAGGGCGCCGTCCACTGTGAGGGCCTACGCCACGAGGTGGAGGCTCTTCAGCGACTGGTGCGGTTCCCGTTCCTGGGATCCCAGGCGTTGCCCGCTGGAGGGGGTCCTGGGATTCCTGCAGGAGCTTTTTGACAAAGGGAGGGCTGTCGCCCCCTTGGCGGTGTTCGCGGCAGCCATTACCTCGGGTCACAACGGATTCGGGGGGTTCACAGCCCGCTCTCATCCGTTGGTTAAACGTTTTCTGCGGGGGGCGCGCAGGAGGAGGCCCCCGCTCCAGAGAACGCCCCCGGTTTGGGACCTCAGGGTGGTCCTTAGGGGGCTGTCGGGTCCGCCTTTGAACCGGCGGCGGAGGCGAGTCCCGAGTGTGTCGCCTTTAAGACGGCCCTCTTGCTGGCGTTGGCGTCTGCTAAGAGGGCGGGCGACTTGTGTGCGCTCTCTGTCCATGCGTCTTGCCTGTCCTTTGGAGAAGGCGACGGCATAGTGGAATTGTGGCCCAATCCGGCCTTTCTCCCCAAGGTCATCACGTCGGCCTTTAGGTCGAGAGTCATCAGGATTAGGGCTTTCTATCCGCCACCGCATGCCTCCCCCGAGGAGGAACGGCGGCACCTTCTGTGTCCTGTCAGAATGCTGAGGCATTACCTGGCCATGACGTCGTCATTCAGGTTGGGTGGTCAGCTGTTTGTGTGTCTGGGCCCCAAGAACAGGGGCGCCCCGCTGTCGGCTCAGCGGCTGGCGCACTGGGTCGCGACGGGCGTATCAGACGCAGGGTCTGGCCCCCCCGGTGGGCTTCAGGTCGCATTCCACGCGTGGGATGGCGGCCTCTACGGCCCTTCTCAGGGGGGCGTCGGTCGAGGACGTCTGCCGTGCGGCTTCTTGGGCGTCGTCCTCTTCTTTCGTCCGGTCTTATCTTTTGGATGTGTCGGACCGGTCGGTGGCCCATTCCGTGCTGAGTGCAGCGGACTGAGTTAGACCGTTAGGTCCCTCCTCTGAGGGGGCCTTCGGTTGACTTTCCGCCCTGGTTCAGGAGCTCTTGGGAAAGGCGTCCTACAGGTGCGGTACTTATATATGTGTGTTTTGGTCGGTCAGGTAGTCCACGTCAGGAGCTCTTGGGAGAGGCGTCCTGGGACTACGGGTGACCTACGGTCTGTGTTTTGTGGGGGTATCCTTGGTAGGAGTGGCCCTGTAACACGCATTTGCTTCTTCTGCCCTGAGTCCTCTCACTGTGTGAGGGTCTTGCTCGGGCGGAGCTCCAATCACCCTTCGCTGGCCTGCTGGGAGTACATGTTCCTACGGCCTCCGCGTTGTGTCCCACTAGCGAAGTCCTAAGGGACGTAGCACCATGACGTAGAATTAATAGTTACCTAATGTAACTTAAGTTCTACGAATAGGTGCGTAGTCCCTTAGCTACGAGCCCATCAGGCCAGCCCGGCTTGGCAGAGTTCAAGAGGGGGTGCGGCCTTGTGCAGGGGCCTTTATAGAGGAGGGTGGCTGGTGATTGGAGCAAATTATTTTGATCTCTCTGGCGCGTGACCTGGGGGTCACGAGTGATATCCCACTAGCGAAGTCCTAAGGGACTACGCACCTATTCGTAGAACTTAAGTTACATTAGGTAACTATTAATTACCTCATTTGTCACTTTGATTTTGACTATAATTTTAGATTCAGACCTTCAGGGGCTGAGAATTTGATTTCCATTTTTCATTTTTAAGTTATTTTGTTCTCAACACACATGAATAAAGATTCTCATCCAAAAATTCGAATTGATTGACATCTAGGATGTGTTTTTTGAGTGTGCCTTAAGTTTTTGTGAGCAGTGTATATTACTGTTAATGAATTCAACTCTTAATATCGCCAGAAAGAGCTCAATTACCAGCAGTTGAGCTGGGCCAGAAGACTGGCCCAGTTCAGATTTAGATTTGCCATGATGTCAGTCTCTCCTGAGGTCTCACATGAGCTACCTGGCTTTATAAACTTGTATAAACCCTCGCATGGAGCTGCTCTAGTGCAAAGCAGTGCGCATTTCATTTCCGACCCCCGCGTAGTTTTCCTGAAACTTTACACGGGGCTGATGAATAAAGTATGCCTCGTTCAGCGCTGGGTGATCACCGAAGCCTTTTCAGCGGCACAAGTGGTGAAAGGCGACATAATCTGCCCAGAACAAGATCTGCAGAGATTGAACAGAGCACAAACCAAGAAGGAGGCGTAATAAGTAACAGACAAAAGGCCTGAAGATGTTAAAGCTGCATCAGCAAAGGGACGTGCCGCCAGTGTTTGGGAAGCCGTGGTACTGGCAGCGCAGCAGCGCGGTCATGGACGGCACCCGTAGCCTTGCGCACGTCGTGATGGAAATGCGCGAAGAGATCAAGAAGCTGGAGACGGAGAGCCGCGACCCGAGAGGGCCCTACAGCCAGCGGACTCACTGGGCCAAAGCGGCCCATGCGAGCATGGCCCATAGCACGGTGGTGGAGGAGAACCCCTATCTCAGCCTGCGGAGGAACGCGTCTGCCCCTGTGCTGGAGGGACCGTTCAAAGGTGCGCCTTTGGGAACAGATAGGACACCTTTATCTTCCTTTAAAATGTCTCTCCACCTCGAAGCTAAAACTTATAATAACCTTTATCGTTCACCTCCTTTTTCTTCTCCTTCACATCCATGGCCTCTGATTCTAAAAGAACAAATTATTATTAATCAAAAGTTATGTTCTCTGCTCTAATTATATTCTGAGCAACTGTAGCCCATTTGAACCAACTGTAAAATCAATCAATCATGCTGGCAAATGTTGGATTATAATGCTTATAATCATTGATACAAAGGCAATTTATATTTGATTTCAGAGAACAATGTGATGACTGTGAGGAGGTACTCAATGGGCACTAGCCTGGCTTCTGTGCCCACGAGAGAAGGTTCCAGGAGAGCTGACTCTGGGTGGGAAAGACTCCAAGAGGAGATCCATCATGGGAACAGCATTTTCGAAAGTCCCTCCCACAACAGGCACTCTCTTCAGGACTATGTTCATAAGAACAGGTGAGGTGTTACTCTACATGCTACGTTCTCAAGTCAGTGATATAAACACATTCATTTAGTATATTTTTCATTTCAGAGCCAAAGTAAAGACCGTTAGTTTCCTCCTGCCTGTAGATGACATTTATACCAACCGACCGGTTTTGCCAAAGCACCAGGACGAGAACACGCATCAGTCACAGTGTATCTCTCAAACAGATTCTTGAAGAGTCTGGCCTTCTTGGGCCGTTGCCAAGGACAACACACGGCACGTGGCTCGTGGGTCAGTGTTGGGCCCCTGCAGAGGGAGCAGGGGATCACACCTGAGCACACAAACAGGACTCTGGTTACAGGTGTTGTTTTCATCTGCAGCTCTGAGACTGGGTCAGCAGATCACATGTCTGAAAGAACTGAACCTGGGTACACATCTCATGGCCTTCTATATAAGTGTTGTTACCTAACTGCCATTTTGTTTTCATCATATTCACAAAAATTGAAGCTCCATTGCTTTGGTAAGAAGTATTTATAGGCACCTTTAGAATGGGTATCTTGAAAAGTTATATTTTTCTATCCACGTGAACATTGCAAAACATTGATTTGCTGTGTATAAACTCAACAGTATTTAACAAATATTAAGCTATATTTATTCATCAGATGGATGTATTGACTGTCTATGTAAATACATATATTCTCTGTATTGTTCTCAATGCCAATGGCTCATGATAAATACAACATCTAGCCTACATCTGTCATATTTTTGTGCTAAATATTTATTTTCTGTATATTTTCTTGAAATAACAGATATGTTTCTATTTATCTGAGCATTGGTATTTTACCGTTAGATAGTTCCAGGAAGTTGTGTTACACTTGACGCTGTACTTAAATGCATAAAGTAAGGCAAAAAAGTTAGCCACCAATTGTGCAAGTTCTCCCACTTAAAAAGATGAGGGAGGCCTGTAATTTTCATCATAGATACCTCAACTTTGAGATAATTCATTTGCAAATTATGGTGGAAAATAAGTATTTGGTCACCTACAAACAAGCAAGATTCCTGGCTCTCACAAGTACTTACAGGTCATAAGTCCTTCTTTAAGAGGCACCTGTTTAAACTCGTTATCAGTGTGATAACGACTTAAACGCTCCCATCTCTGTGTGGAGTGAGAGGACAAATGCCCACAATTGTAAACTGCTTTGTGACTCTGGTCTGTGAAAAGCGGTATATAAATAAAGATTACTTACTCACTTACTGTACTTACTGTCCACAACCTCAAACAATCACACTCCAAACTCCACTATGGCCAAGACCAAAGAGCTGTCAAAGGACCAGAAACAAAATTGTAGTCCTGCACCAGGCTGGGAACACTAAATCTGCAAGAGGTAAGCAGCTTGGTGTGAATAAATCAACTGTGGGAGGAAATATCAGAAAATGGAAGACATATAAGACCACTGATTATCTCGATCTGGGGCTCCATGCAAGATCTCAGCCCGTGGGGTCAAAATGATCACAAAAACAGTGACCAAAAATCCCAGAACCACACGGGGGGAACTAGGGAATGACCTGCAACAGTAACACACTACGCGGCCAGGGACTCAAATCCTGCAGTGCCAGACGTGTTCCCAGACGCGTTGCTTCAGCCAGTACATGTCCAGGCCCATTTGAAGTTTGCTCGAGAGCATTTGGATGATCCAGAAGAGTATTGGGAGAATGTCATATGGTCAGATGAAACCAAAATAAACAAATCGTCATATTTGGAGGAGAGTGGCATCCAAACAAACACCATACCTAAGTATGGGGGTGGAAACATCATGCTTTGGGGCCATGTATTGGGAAATTTTGAATGAAAATGCCCTTCCATCTGCAAGGGCATTGAAGATGAAACGTGGCTGGGTCTTTCAGCATGACAAGGATCTCAAACACACCACCAAGCAACGAAGGAGTGGCTTTGTAAGAAGCATTTCAAGGTCCTGGAGTGGCCAAGCCAGTCTCCAGATCTCAACCCCATAGAAAATCTATTGAGGGAGTTGAAAGTCCGTGTTACCCAGCGACAGGCCTCCCACATCTTTTTTAGTTGGAGAACTTGCACAATTGATGGCTGACTAAATACATTGTTGCCCCACTGTATACCTGGAAAAATATAGAATGTATTAATATATCAGTCTGTAATAAAGACAGGCCTCTTCCTGTCATCACATTGGTTCTTCATTTGAAAATGTATTGTGTTGGTGCCTTCCTATCTCCAGCAGCTCATGAAGCTTAAGAGGAGCAGTGGCCATGACCTACGCTCTCAGGACCTGATTCTTCTCTGAGCCAAGAGTACACACTGGGATGGAAGCTTTTAGATTTTGTTTTAGACTCTTGTAAATAGTTTGCCTTCTGCTGTTTGTCAGTGATCTCAATATTAATTAGTAATCATCGTCCCAGTCATTTTGTATGATCTGTTAGTGAGCTCCCAGGATGGATCACACTACAGAATGTAGTGATGGAATGTAAATTGTAACCACTGATGATGCTTGTGGATGCAGTAGAACTAGATCAAGGATATACTCAGTGTCAGATTTCCCAATATATGTCTTTGTGTGGTACCAGTATCCTGTCATTCAGTGACTGATGTAGAACATGATTTGAAATGAATAAGGAAACTAAAAACAGTTGCTTGTAATTTTAATTTATAAATGAATGCATGCACATGCTGTGCCAAAATATCCATAGTAGTTCAGATTATGGAAGGGATCTCATTATTATGATTTTCAAGAGAAAACCACAACACATAATGAGTGAGCTGCAAAGAAAAGTTATTGTTTTATTTACCGTCCAGAAATCTAGCCCATTTCTGCCCTCTTGTGGTAGAAAACCATTTGCAACCAAAAAAAGTGTCCTGTTGGGCATTGCAGCAAAAATAAGCAACATAAAGGTTCACGTCTGCAGAGATGTCCGAAGGGCTCTCATGTCCTTCAGCAGACACAGGTTTCTCCTGCTTATCTCTCCTGGTCCCACTTTGGTTGCTCCAGTCAACTGACCTGAGCTGCTAAACTTTCTGGTTGCTCCGCTCTTTTTAACACGACCATCATCGGATTCTTTCAACAAATTCTTTACCTAAGAAAACTTAATTTAATCAAAACAAATAGACATTAGATTGAACAGTTTCAAACTACGTACGTACTTGAGATTTATGTTTATAAAGCTTATTGATCTGCTCCCCTTTTCTCTCCATTTTGAGAAGCAGTCTCTCCTGTTCCTGCTGAAGTTCTTTTCTTTCTTGTTCACAAGTGCTTTTCTCCACTTTCTTTACCAGTTCATCCTGCTCTCTGCAGCACAAATAACCAACCGTGTTCACATTGAAATGTTGGGATCTTAGCCTGTTGCTAGACTTACAAGCTCATGAGGAGAAGCTCCTCTTGTAAAGCATGCAGCAGATCTGATAGTTCATCTTCATTCGATGGGGATGAATAGTTTTCACAAACTGTGGGATATGGTTTGTTTGATAGAACTCGACTGTTGCAGAGTTGAGGCTGGTGACACTTCAGAAGAGACAGAACGGACTGGACATTTGCACGAACAGAGTGACTGCTGCCCACCGACTGAACATTAGGAAAATGAGGAGGGAAGTAGACAAGTTCATACAACATTACAAAAGAGAATTTTGCAGACCATACCGTTCCAGCAACAAAGGGAATGTCTCTGAGCCTGAACTTATAATGTGGCTCTGTAGAGGAATGCTGAACTGAAGGTTTCTGTAGAACACATGCAGTAATTTATCAATAAAGAAAGGAAGTGTTTTCAACGAAGTGTATAGTCTAATTTGTCACCTTTACTTCTGTAGATTTTTTGTCTTTGTACTTTTGATGAGGAGACACTGATTGCAACAAAATCCTATTTGCCTCCAAGCCGACCTGCAGCTGGAATGAATTAAACGTTAATCTTTTAGATGTATAGTTTTGAAGGGAAAACAATTATGAAGAAAACTTTGTTTACCAGATTGGCCTTGTTTTCAACCAGCTTTCTCTGATGCTCCTCCTCTTGCAATTTTAATTCTAGCTCAAGGATCTTTTTCTGGAAGAAAAAAAATTAAAGAAAAAATAAAGACAATATTAGTAGCCACAGTAAGTTAAAATAATATGTGGTTGTCTTTTAGTACCTCTGCCTGGTTCTGTGTATGGGTAAGCCTGAGGTATTCCTGCTCTAAAAGGTCAAGCTTCTCCAATCGAGCCAGAACAGAAGGGCTGTCTGTGTGAAGTGGATCACGTGACTCAGTGGTTTCTCTTACCTTTAAAACAATCAAATAATTAGAAAACATAATTGGCTTAATCAGTCTCTTTCAGCATGACCGAAAAAAATAACTGACCCGATTGAAAACGTTTGTTCTGTCCGTCTTGGCAGAGCGCAACAACTTTTTTGTATGATCGAGTTGTTTTTCCAGTTTTAAACAACGGGACTCTGCGGACGCCAGGTGGGAGACCAGCACTTGAAACAAATGACAAGATATCAGTAAACACACAAATGACAAATTTAAAACTAATATTAAGGCAGAATGATATGGGCCATATTTTTGAATCACAAAAAAAATTGCTAAAATGGAATGCAAAACTACATAATTACTGTAAATATTTGATAAACATGAGCACACAATAAACATACACAAAGCAGTAGACTCTAAAATATGAAATTAAACCAAAAATAAGAAAATCTTTATATTTAGGGTTATATTGTTATTGCTAAAAGCTTACATTATAATAAGTAAAAATACGTGCTTTGATCTTACTTTAAAAAGGAGCAGCAGTTCACTTGCAAATCGTATGTTAACTATAGCACCATAATTGAAAAGACATTTTTCTGGGACATTACCCATTAACAGCTGTATTACGTTTAATGTGCCTGTATAAATGAATGTTTGCATTTTGATAATTGATTTATTTATTTTATTTCTGTAACTCTCTGTGCCTTTAAATGGCCTCTCGGGGATAAACAAAAATACTGATTGAAAGACCCAGCTTTAATTAAAATTCAGATAGAGCTTTTAGTCACCCTGGTTACAGTCCGTCTTGATAATATCTTTATCTTTTTGTGTAGAGGTGTAATTCACATCCTTCACTGTATCGGTCAAGCAGATTTGTGTATGCCCCTTCTCCTTTTCCAATTTCCGGATCTTGTCTTGGAGATCCCGGAGGGCAGACAGAATTGCTACAAACATGTAATAAAAGACAATTAACAAATACAAAAAAGGTTTTAAATGGGTCTTAATTAAAATAACATCTATTTATGCATGGCGTAATTGGAGACTGTGAATGAATGAATGCATAAATAGAGGAGAGAGAAGAATCATGTTACACTGTAGCCATGGTGCAGAACAACACAGGCAAATATCAGAAATGTCAAACCAAATTTACATCTCGTAGATCTGGTGTTCAAAAGTGGGTAAAAACAGTATTTACCT
Source organism: Knipowitschia caucasica (assembly GCA_964034765.1). Lineage (NCBI taxonomy): Eukaryota > Metazoa > Chordata > Actinopteri > Gobiiformes > Gobiidae > Knipowitschia > Knipowitschia caucasica. The sequence goes on from OZ035832.1 coordinate 9,215,488, forward strand.
GCACTGTTGGTCTCTGGAAATGCTTTAGATGGTGATGAGGCCCGACAGTTCTGTGGTGTGGGAGAGTGATGGACCAGTGTGGTAATGAATGGACGCTGAGCAGGATACTCTTTGTATGAAGGCAGTGACAGACTTTCACACACTAAAGCACTGCTAATGGTTTGTTGTTGCTGCTGTGGGCGTGGATCCTGTAGATGCATAATGACGAGTCAAGAACTATAAACAATAACAGGCCATCTATCAGCAGTGTGTTTGGGATAACCTGTCCCACTGTGAAACGCTATGACACTTTATTAATTTGTTTTGCAAAGCACAAACAAATGTACGTGTTCTGAATTTTCTGCACTTACCTTTTGAAGGAAAACCTCAGCTGAAGTTGTTGCTTGAGAATCCATAGCTTGCAGATCTATGCGTCTTTTGCCCAATGAGTAAAACAGTCATACATTATATTGTTTAGTTGATAATAATTGCAAAATCGTACGTTTCTGCAGCACAGTTAACTGATGTGACCTGTAGTAGCCAAACCTCTCTCCTTCTACGACTGCGCTTGGTTGTATGGTTTTATGTCAGACTGTGCTCCGCAGTAGCTCTTCGCAATTGATTCTATCTTAAAATACTTCTTTAGATGCACTCGGTGAATAAAGCGAGCCTCTACCCTGTTCTCCAGGAAATGTAGTTTTTTCTACATTTGACGCAGCGTAAATAGATGCGAAGAGGTCTTAAAAGAACTACAACTCCCATGACTGCACTCATCCCCAATTGCCGGGATTTTCATTGCGTGCTTTCACTTTAGGACATGGCTACTGTGGTTCAGGGTTTTAGACCTGCGAAGGCGTGTATGTGGTCCTAAGTTGACGTTTTGGGTACTGGTCTACCTGAAGCCTCGCGTTTTTACTCGATATTTTCGGCATTAAAAGGTTAGCTAAACTGTTGCCAATGCGTTTCTGCGACTTCATCTTGTCCCTATGACACTTTACTAGACTGTAATTAAAGCTAGCAGACAAGCTACCGTCTCTCGCATGTCATTACGATTATTTCTATTTGTAATGTAATGTTTTTCACTAGAAATCTCTTTGCCCATATTTTTGTTTTAATAACAGATAAGCATCCAACAGACACTCACCATGTCCTCAGAAAACACCATGTAAGTTACTCTTAGACAATCTGCAGTGGTAGTGTTATGTTTTCTGTAACTTTAATACACATACCTTAATATACATGTTTCCAGGGACGATGAGGACACGTTTAAGATCCTCATTGCAACAGATGTACACCTGGGTTATTTGGAGAAGGATGCCATTCGTGGAAATGACTCCTACAACACTTTGAAGGAGATCTTAGAATATGCCAAGAAGCATCAGGTATCTGTTCTTTACGTGTCACATAGGAATTTTATCTCTGCGGGTTTGTATACCATAATACCACTGTTTAATATATTTATGAAGGTGGACTTAATTCTACTGGGTGGAGATTTGTTCCACGAGAACAAGCCCTCTCGACGCTGCCTCCATAGCTGCATCACGATGCTCAGACATTACTGTATGGGAGATACTCCCATACAGTTCAACATTCTCAGTGACCAAACAGTTAACTTCAATACAACCAAGTTGGTTTGTCAATGGCATTTCATACATTTCTTTTCACACAGCATTTATAAATGTAAGCCTGTTTTACAGATTTCCGTGGGCTAATTATCAAGACGAAAATTTGAACATCTCCATTCCTGTGTTTAGTATCCACGGTAATCACGACGACCCTACAGGGGTAAGTTACCATTCATTATTTCATTATTATTACCTTGCACATATATATACAATTATATTGTTTTCATTTATTTGAAGGCTGAAGGGCTGTGTGCTTTGGATTTATTGGGTGCATCAGGTCTGATAAATCACTTTGGTCATTCTACGTCTGTAGAAAAAATTGAAATCAGCCCCATTTTAATGCAAAAAGGAAAGACAAAGCTAGCCCTGTATGGTCTTGGTAAGATAGTAGTAGTGGTTTTATGTTTAGTTATACAATTTATTACATTGGTGTAGTAACCTATGAATCAACAGGATCCATCCCAGATGAACGTCTCTACAGAATGTTTGTAAATAATCAGGTAACAATGCTTCGTCCTAAAGAAGACCAAGATGAGTGGTTTAATCTGTTTACGTTGCACCAAAACAGGTATGTAATATATAAAATGGGTCAGAAATGATAATGTCAACACATTCAATTTGTTTCTTATTGAAGGAGTAAGCATGGACCTACAAACTACATTCCTGAGCAGTTTCTTGATGACTTTATTGATCTCGTTGTGTGGGGCCATGAGCACGAATGCCTCATAGCCCCATCCAGAAATGAGCAGCAGCTTTTCTATGTGACACAGCCTGGAAGCTCTGTAGCAACCTCCCTTTCACCTGGAGAAGCCACCAAAAAGTATTATTAGACGTTACATGTTTAGAATAAAGCAATTTAAACAAGGCTAAATCTGAAGAATATGTTTTTCAGACACATAGGATTGCTTCGTGTTAATGGTCGCAAAATGAATTTGCAAAAACTACCCCTTAAAACCGTCCGCCAATTCTTCATCCAAGACGTTGTTTTAGCTGACTACCAGGACATGTTCACCCCACACACACCCCATGTCACAAAGAAAGTGGAAGAATTCTGCTATGCAAAGGTAAAACTTTTAATGACCTTTAGAAGTGTAAATACTGGTAAATGCAGACGTTTTGTTAATTTTCTTTTCCAGGTCAACGAGATGCTAGAGGAAGCTGAAAGAGAGAGGTTGGGTTGCCCCATGGTGCCAGAGAAACCTTTGATACGACTCAGAGTAAGATCATCTTGAATTGTCTCACACTTGGGAAATGTTGCTGCGCACATCCAGGATAATGGGAATAAGGAGCAATATGAATATCTGTATATGTTATGAAAAACTTTATTCTTATCTAGTTTAGTTTAAGCATTATCCAGTGACAGTTTAGATCAAAAAGGTATGTAAGTAATGGATATATTACATATATATACCTATATAGACATATACAGGACATAAAGATATATATGAACGTCTTTATGCATGCAACATGTCTTTTTGAGTGAAGTGGTGCTGCTTCTTTACCAGGTGGATTACAGTGGAGGATTTGAGGCATTCAACACTTCTCGCTTCAGTCAAAAGTTTGTTGATCGTGTTGCCAATCCAAAGGATGTAATTCACTTTCTAAGGCGGCGAGAGCAGAAAGAAAACATTAAAGGTGTGGCTCAAAGTAACTTAGTCATTTTGTCATCAATGTAGTAATGTGTTCATTTTCTAGATGAAGTCAATGTTGACTACAACAAATTAGTGAAGAATACAGCAACTGAAGGACTAAGAGTAGAAGATTTGGTTAAAAAATACTTTGAAGCGACAGAGCAGGTATTTGTCAAACATTGATTGATAGATTATGGGATGGATGTATTTCAAAAAAGCCTGTGCTTGTAACTACTTTTATAGACTGTGCAGCTCTCCTTACTGACGGAGCAGGGCATGGGAAAAGCAATACAAGAATTTGTAGACAAAGATGAGAAAGATGCCATAGAGGAGTTGATTTCATATCAGCTTGAGAAGACACAGCGGCATCTACTGGCCAGAGGAGTTACTACAGAGCAAGACATCGATGCAGAGGTAATGTACAGATTGTTGGTAAGCCTTGTTCATAGCTTAGTTTCACTACAATCTTAATAAAACATTTCATATATACTTAGAAGGATGTTTTATTTATTCACAGATTAAGGTATTTAGAGAATCAAAAAAGAACACTACAGAAGAAGAAAGTGATATTAAAGAAGTAAGTTTGATTTCTAAAATTTGTTTTGTGAGCAAGGAAAATGTGTTTGACTGGGGGCGTCCATCTTCTCCATCAGGCTTTGAGCAGAGCTAAAGCCCACCGTATGGAGCGTGGCCCAGAGGATCGCATGTCAGATGGTGATGTCGCTATGGATTCTGATGACAGCTCCAGCCCTTTCCCACAGCCCACGAGGGGTAGAGGGCGTGGCAGGGGCGGACGTGGAAGAGGGAGAGGTATTATAAGTCGGCATTATAAGTATCCGATCATAATTCATGCATAAAGGGTGCGTTCACACTTTTTCAATCCATTTGCTCTCTATGCTAATTCAGCCTAAATGATTACCAAGTGCACCCTGGTACTTATTACCTCAGTTAATGCACTTGCTTTAAAAGAAATCAGTGATGCAATCCGTGATTAATAGATTAGAATACACTTTATATTAAAGAAAAAGCATTGGTTTTCCAAATAAAATTTAGACCATTACAAAAAGCAGTAAGTGTAAAAATCAACAAAAAAACATTATTAGTGGATTTTGAAAAGTTAAAAAAAGAAAAAGCTCATTCCTTGTGTACTGAATCACATCAAATATTGTATTAGTGCAACGATGACAGTGAGGCCGTGGCTTGAAATGTTATCGTCGGCACCCACTAACTTCTACAACTCTCACTGCACATTTGACACAGCTGGTCAATTTTACTGCAAGCCAAAAAGCATTATGGGCAAACCTTTGAGTGCCCAGTGCTGCATTGGCTCAAAGCACAAATTATAAATTGTTTGTTGAAACATTGTAATTCCTGAAATGTGGTTTCCTGTCAACATGAATAAAGAGACTTATTTCAGGTGCAACTACCACTGAATCTAAACCAGCAAGTCGTGGCCGTGGTCAAAAATCTGCCCCTTCTACTCAAAGCAGAAGTATAATGCAAGGTACGGTACTTGGTTGTGTGTTTACGAGAACAATGACTTCAATCCTGTAACTAAATCCAAAGCCTAACTGTTTTACCAACAGCATTTCAAGCTACATCTCAGAGATCCTCCCGGTCTGGCTCTTTTCCTACAGAAGACGTAAGGGATAAGATATAGTACAATCTCCAAGGTTTGATTCTTTTTAAAAATTGTGCTAATTGTGCTAATTGTGTCAATCTATAGATAACTATTGATGATTCTGATGAAGATTTCCCAGTCACTAAAACTACTCGACTGACTTCGAAGTACATTTCTATTTTTTTATTGTCTTTGAAATTAACTTTGAATTTACCAGTTATATAATATTTACCTTTTTCTTTTTAGAGCAGCCTCCACTTCTTTTGCAAAGTACAGCAGCCAGTCTCAGCGTCAGAGCCAGTCTTCCAAAGGGTTTTTTTACGATAACAGTGATGACGATGATGACGTAAGTTACAAATAATAATTTGCAGTGTCATAATAACTGCGAATTCTAATAAAGTATTTTTTTTATTGTGCAGGATAATCCGTTCAAAGGATCAAGTCGGCGTGGGAAAAAAACTTAAATTCTCTTCTATAATGTTTGTACACTTGTTTTGAAGTTAAGTGCTTATTTCAATATTCCTGTTCCCTCACATTTATATCTAATCAACATTTTCTGTAGCGTCTTAAAACAATAAAGTTCTTTTGACAAATTTAAAAAACAACTAATATTTATTTGAGCAAATACCATAAAACAAACACATTTATATTCACAAGGTATTAACGAGTGCATTTACAGTAATATGTAAACATAAAATGGTCATCGTCCAACCACGTTGCTATGTACATAGTATTTACATTCTCCTTAATATTAATTTACAAATAGATACACATTTTACTAGTTATCGCTGGTAATCCCGTGATATAAGACAGCTGTTCAGTGCACAGAAGTGAATCAAACAGTCACTCTGCATTATGGCCAATAATGTGTAAACCATAGATTGTGCATTAACAATAGTTAAACAAGCAAACTATCAAGTATCCCACTTAAAGTGCTTGAGTAAATCAGTGCCACACAGATGCAGTGTCCAAACAGCAGCACAAATAGCCCCAGTTATTTATCGAGACAAAGCAACAATGATACTATTAATGGAAGTGCAGAAATGTTTGTGTTAAGATGTAATGCCACTTCATTCCATCCAAAAATAACTTCCAGTACCTCCCCTGGGATATGATGTTATGACATGAAATGAAAGGTTTTCAACAACAAATATACCACTGTCTGCATAAATAGCCCTAGTTAATATGGTGACAATTCACCTACAATATATCCATGTTTCCAACGTCTTTTGGAAAGCTTTACAATTTTGCCCCAAATGGGATCCGGGATGGCCGTAATCAAGGATTTTTCTGGAGATGAAACAAAAAGAGTCTTAAACATTAATTACAATAGTACTCACAAAATATACATCCCATTGGTAATGATGGGATGCAATATTGATTCTTCATTAACAATTAAACAATGAACAATGAAAACATATGTGTGTACCTCAATGACCAAGTTAATCCAGTTCATCATCTCTTCCACATTGCAGTATACTCCAGGTTTCCCCCTCCTGGCACATCCCACTCCCCAGCTCACCACCCCCACCAGGTAGTGCTTGGAGGAGGAGAGGTGCACCAGTGGCCCCCCACTGTCACCCTGGGATGAAGAAAGAAAGACATTTTGACTATTAAATATATTTGACATCATTTTAAAATATTCCAGAGTTCTTTGTGAGCAAATAGTTACCGTACCTGGCAAGCATCCACACCCCCTTCCAACAGTCCTGCACACAGCATCCGCTCAGTTATGGCACTTCCATAAACGGTGGACTTTGAACATTTGGTTCGACTAATCAGTGGAATGGTGGCCTGCTGAAGTCTAGAGGAAACCTTGCCTGAAAGTTCAAATATCAATAATATTGCATGTTATATTTAGCTTTAACAACTGTGTATGTAAATGATGGATAATGAAGTCTACCATTTTCCTCAAGGTACCCCCAGCCTGTAACTGCCATTGTTGCTCCATCTGTGAGACCAAGCGCTTTAGGGGGTAAGCAAACAGGTCTGCGAGAGTCTGGAAAAAGAGAAGTTGTTCAGAATTGATACAGATCATTGTGTTGAAGGTTGTGCGTTTTCTTTCAAACTCTAGACAAGAGCAATTTCCCCCAAATATTTAGGTTGAGGTGGCTATTTGCTGTTAACAAAACCACCAGAAGAGGGCAGTATTTATAAGTCAACGTGACTACAGGCCTCTATTGTTTGTCGTTAGTACCTCCGACAGATATGGGACTGTAGAGTCTCATCAAGGCAATGTCGTAGTCATTCCGAGCCTCGTCATATTCTCCATTGATAATGATCCTGTCCACGGTGGAAGCTGCCATTGAACCCATGTACGTATGACCTGACACCACCTTCCAGCGACTCAGCTGCTTTATATTCCTGCAAACATCATGCCACCGTGTTAATCTCTTTGCAAAGTGTAATCAATTCATTTTAATGTGTCATGTACCGACCCAGTAAAGCAGTGGGCCGCTGTGACGACCCATCGCGGTGTGACCAGTGCGCCTCCACAGGTGTGCTGTCCGCCCTGCTGCAGGCTGACCTGCCACGGCCAGTCCTCTATGTCCGCGTCGGTGCCTCCGACTATCCGCTCCCGAGAGTCCACCTGACCACAGTCTGAAGACAAACCAACAGGTAAGTGTGGCAAATAAATGCTAAGATTACAACCCCTTTCCAGTCTTGCATGGCCTACTGACAAATTAGGATGACTTCAAACCCCACCTAAATCAAGCAGCATGTTCCCAGTGCAGTGCTATGGAGAGCTTTGATAAATGTTCAGGTTATTTTCACTGACAGCTGAGAAAATGCTGCTCACTGCGAGCATGCATGGGCCTGCCAGGCCCTGCAGGCTATATACTGTATCTTTGTCTGGTCTTACCTGAACAGGAGAGAGCCACCACAGAGCCAGTTTGGCACACACTGTTTCTGAAAAAAAAAAAAAAAAGATTATATAGTATGTTATGCAGTATATCAACGCATAGGAAAGCAGAGCTATAGAAATCTGTTTTGCAACAAATTTGTTCATTTAAAAATGTCTTTCTATTTCTATATCTTCTAAAAGTTTTTTATCAAACCAGGTCCAGTGATAATGCATGGTTTACACCTAGTCTACTACATATTTTATTATCTGCAAAACATCCCTGCTTACTTGCACATAGTTTGTTCATGTTTGCTCAGTTGGGAAAACAACAATATTTTTTATTTCGTTTTAGCTGTAGCATGCATTCACTTTTAAATTGTTCCTTTTTGACAAATCTGTTCAACATTTATAAAGCAAATTGTGAATTTGTTTCCTCACCGAATGTTTGTAGCCTGATGAACTGGAGTTTTTCCAGTTCCAGCTCTGACTGCTGTAAATGGCCCTGATCCTGTTGGGAGGGACCTCACTGGAACTTTACTGCTTTGTGGTTTACTGCGTAAAGAAACATGAATAAGATGCAATATTGTATTATTTGACATCCTTATTAACTCTTAATCACTTACTTTGTGTATCCCAGTTGTTTACATGCAGTCTGCGTGTGCTCCGCAGTCCAGCCGTCACTGCACACGCTCCTCCATCCTGTGCTGGGAGCGAACACCTGCAGCACACTCTCCTCGGACCATAACCGCACTGAACACAAACAAGGACAACAATGGAAGAGGAGCTTTGGTTTCAGCTGTGACTCAGGAGCCGGGCTTCACCTGGAAACGTGCCGTTAACTGTAAACGCTGACAAACAGGTAACTTCATCCTCTCCTCCCGCGCAGTCGCTCTTCCCATCACAGGTGAGGTCGATCGGAATGAACTTGAACGAACGCTTGCAGAAATAATACTTACTGTCTATGAGCACTTTAACTGAGGGAACAAAGAGAAAGGGCCGTAAATAATCCGTTGAATAAACCACACTTTTTCAGATGGAAATATGACCAGGTAGAACTGATAAGCATTTTATAGTTTATAGTTTCATAATTTTGTTTCCTGATTCTTTTGTACTAAACAAATTGTATGCAAAGTAACTTGTCCAATTTTATTTGACTTATGAAAATAAGAAAAGGTAGAATAGATCAGTTTAATATAAAAAATACAGGTTGAATATAGTTAAAAAGTCCATTTACTTCTGTAATTCAACCACACTTCACTATAACAGACTCATTCCATGTAAAGTGAGTTATAAAGAATCTCTATTTGTTATAATGTTGATAATTGGCCCACAGCTTTAAAAACCCAATCTAAAACACTCTCCATCGACTCCCAGTGATGTTTGCTGCCGTTGTTTCCTTGGGCAAGACACTGTATCCACTCTGCCTACAAGGAGCGCAGAAGTAATGTACGCTGCAGCCTTGATGTGTATTCAAGGATCTTTCCCCACTGTGGGACGAATAGAGGACGATCTTCTTCTAAAACATCTCAGACATTTAGACAAAAATTAAAATGGACTGCAAGTTATAACCATCAAAACTTGAACAAAGGCGTGGCACGTGTTACTTCACTTTGGATGTAATGAGTCATAAATTGGCCTCACATTTGAAGTTGAATTACAGAAATAAACGATATTCTAATTTTCAGAGTTTCACCTGTAATGTGTTGTGTCAAAACTATTGGAATAGGAATTTTGTGTTTTCTTTCTGCGGGCAAAACCGACGGGTCTGTTACAGCCCTGGTTCAGTTCTGCTTCTCCTTGGTAGTATTCTGGTGTTTTTAGCTGGTCAGTAAATGGCATTTGTTTGTTTCTGGGTCATGACTCATGGTTTAAGTCTGGTTGGTGTAGTTACAGTATAAGGCTGGTTCAGTATCGGTGTCTGTTGTTTAAGCTTATGTTTTGTTTTTTTAAGATACCAGTTGCATTTTAAAATCATTATTGAAACATGTAGTGTTTAAGCTAAAGCGGAGTGCATTGGGAAGTTTCTGTATGAAAACATATAACCAAGATCTATTTTTGCACCAACCATTGAGCCGTGATCTACCTCACATTTGGCTCGTGATTCATGGTCAGCTAACAACTTTACTATTATTATTCCTTCACAGTTTGTTGGAAGGAAAGAAATGAATGCCTAAATAATTAGTTTAGAAGTATAGTAGATGGTAAAGGGTCATAGTAAACGTTGATCTAACTTCTTTGAGCTCCTATTATTTATCAGTAACGCTCACACTTTGTTTACTACTGTCTACTTTGACCATGGACACGTTTTTGTTTTCTTTTGAGCCGGAATGGGGTAAAACTATAATTCCTATTTTTAACAGGTCGTACATAATACAAATAATAAACTAAAATGAGAGAATCACAGTCACAAGTCATTTGCACTTTAAAGTCTTGGAGAATAAGGAGGATTATTGTCTTACTGAAGTATGCGGCTGTTGCCAGAATAGCCAGAAGCACCACCACTGACAGGATGGTGAGCAACACCTTTTTTCTCTTGGACGACTTTTCTTTCTGGGTTTTTGGGGCCGTCATGGGTCTTCTGTGACGTCCTGGCCTGAGAACCACTACAAGTACACACAAGTTCATTCAGCTTTTGGTTTACATCATATGACTACTCAATTGAAACCAGAGTTGCGTATTTATTCTAATATCTGCACCCAATACATAATTGTAAGGTAAATAATTAAATAATCAGTCTTCAACTACATCATATTTGGTCCAGTTTTGGCCCAACAGTAAACTTATTTGCGATGAGTTTGGATATTATGTGTTCTGGTGTATTTTTAGAAAAGAAAAGCACTTTGTACTTTCCGCCCACAAACAGCTCTTATCATTTTTAATTCGGCCCTTGACCAAAGTTTATTTGACACCCCTGACATAGCATGTCCTATATTTCTATGTCTTAAACTTCACAGACCAAACCTAGAAAGACTTGTTAATGTGATGTTGTTACCACATAAAGATACAACATAGTTCTCATAACTGCCGATAAAGATTTCACTTGAATGAAGATAAAATGTAATAATTACCTGTCTGTGTGCTTGGATTCAGTGGTCGTGTGCTCTCTTCAGGCAGATGAGGAGCAGTCTGATAAAAGGGCGGCAACAACATCACACACATTAATACACAGAAGCATTGTGCAATTTTGCCTTTGTTTCGTTGGTCACTCTGTACATTTGTACACGTATTTAAAGTGGAATAATGTCAAAAGAATCATTTGCATTGCGTTGTGCTGTGTCTGTGGTGCCCAGAATAGAACTTATAGGGATTACAAATCTATAATACTTAATTTTTTAATTAAAAATGCACTCGCACTGTTCTTTGACGTGTCCGCCCTTAAAGTCATGCATCAGGATCACTCCATTGTGTGGGACTTAAGCTTGAGTGACAGATTTAAATGTTTTTTCCGATTGATCACAGTACTTTGTTCTGCTGTTGAAATGTGAATCTTTCGGTCCCATTTTAAAAACAAGTTTCTGTTATGTTGCTTTACTTTTACTGCGTTCATGAAAAAAATAATATTTCGAAGTTTTATGAGAGGTAACATCCGGTTAGTTCAGTTTTCTATGTAACATAATATCAATTTCACAAATGTTTGACTTTTACACTTTTACACTCTGAGCATGCAGTGGATATCACTTGGCGCTCTTATCCAGCGTCATGTGACACTTCTTAATTGATCATTAATCAAATATATTTCCACCCCAACAACTTGAGCCATGACCAATACATAAGTGATTAAAAACAAATGTAATGACACATGCCAATGACGTGGCCAAAAAGAGTAAACAAAACATTGGTTGGTGATTCATCTCGGGTTGTCTTAACAGGTTTCTGTCCATGCGTGTTGTGCAGCCTGCTCAACAAGCCACATTTTCTAGGTCAACTTTGAAAAATATATAACGGCTTTGTTCAATTATGGTCCCCTCTTGCTTGCTCTGTGCTGATCGGCTTTGATTTCTGAGAATAGATTTACGGATAGTACACTGAAGAATGGCTATTGCTGTACACTGAAAGATAATACAGCCCAAAATCCGATTTTATAAAGTAAAAACGTCCAACTTGCAATTTAGTTTACTAATGTGACTTAAAACTCATACTTATTTTTGTCATATCCTATTTTGTGTAGCAATACTTTCTGACAATTACACAAAATTATAGAACAAATAATACATGTTTTAGTTACCACTGGCTTCATAATAGGTCTGATATTATTTAGAATCATTGAAATATTGGAAAAAAGTATGCCATGTTCATATTGATACTTAAATATTTCGATTTAGAATGCTTTTGACAACCCTAATCCGTGTATTCTGAACACACTCATACAGACACACTTACAGGTTAGCAAACATAGCAACCATAAGTGCTAGAGAAACCAGTTTTCAAACATGAGATGTCAATAACTTCTCCAGTGTTTGTAGTGTGTTGTTCCCCTTTCCACAAATGGATCCTTTAACTATTTACTCACCCACATGATGTTGTATTTTCCTTAAGATTTAACAACACCTCAAAAGCACAACCCTCCACTTGTTTAGAATCTCGCTGGTCTTCTTAGTTACTTATCTCCTCTTTTCTTCACCAAAGGCAAACTCCAGAACTCCTTCAATTCACAGATTCAAAGTACTTCATTCCCGTTCAAAAACTGCTGGGAATGTAGTATATTGTTGTTCTGTGGGGTTTGGCACACTTGCAGATGGCTGATTATACTGACAAAACTAAACAAAGTATTCCAGGAAACTCGACTCCTTCGTTCCCTCCCCCCTGGTACCTGTGCAGCGGTGTAGCTTTAGCCACACCTCCTGCTGCACACCTTTACAAAGTTTCAATCCACTTTGACATCAATTCCAGTTATTGCTCTGTGATCATTGAAAATAATCGTAAATGAAATCTGATTACACTGTGTTATAATATCACCTACAGTGTACACATTTTCAGCACATGTACAAAGAGAAATGTCACTCTTTTATTATTCTGAGTAATATAAATCCTGAGTTCCCGAGTTCAAAGTACATGAACAGAAACAGGTTGGAACCCTGACAACATCTCACCTGGACACCCGAGTGTTCACTTACCTTGTTGGAATTGAGAGCACAAACTTTGGCATTGAATTCAAGACAAACGTTGTCACACTTAACAACTTTGTAGAAGTAACTGTGATGAATAGGACACATTGCCTTGAATGTTTGTGCTTAGGACACTATTTGAAAAACACCTGCAGTGAAGCAAATGCTGAGAGGTATCTGATCCCAGCTCCTCTCATCCATTCAACACACAAGGGACACAAATATGAACAAACTATACAGCAAGAATATAGAGCATCCAGAAAGTATTCAAGTCCATTCACTTTATCTACATTTGGCATTGTTACAACCTCCAAAATGTATACATTTCTCACTTTTTACTTGTCTATTTTCTCATAATACCTTATTCTGACAAAGTGAAACAAGTGTTTAGAAGTCTTTGCAATTTGATTAACAATGTGAGGAACTAAAACCCTTTGCTAGATTGACAAACAACAAAAAAACATAATATTTCATGATGTTATTTTTCACTCCCGCTCATATCAAACCCTGTGTGTCAGGGGCCCCCACTGGTTTTTGGGGCCAAAGCCCTCTGCTTCAGTCAAATAGTAATCAAGTAGTCCGAAAATGTTGAATGACTTGTTTGAACACATATAGAGATGTGCATGCATCGCTGGGTTAAATTGTGCACATTGTTAAAAATGCACACACAATTGTGTGTTCAGCTGTTCGAGCTCATAACAAAAAACAATTTTGTTGAGCTGAACATTTAGACACCAGACTCAGGTTGCAAAGGTGTGTTGAATCCAGTGGGGGGTCCTGGCTCAGAAGAGTCCATGAGCACGTGCTCTGACATGATTGAAATCCTTGCCAAAGGTGGCTCACCCGGAAACAGAACTATCCAATGTATGGATCCAACGACTTTTTTCCTCTCGAAAGCGGCTTTACAGGAGGGTACAAATGTCGGCTCTTGGCCCAACGCTACATTCCAGATGCTTGTCAATGCTGAAGGGATTTTTTTTTTTGGACCAGTCTAGTTTTGCTGCTGTGGACTTTTGAATGCACTCATTAAATGGGCTTGTGCTGGCTAACTCATGCGCGATGCGTTTTTTCAAATTTAACTGCGGGAGGGGCCACTCGCAGACCTTTTAAAATGACACAACGTTCAATGGCGGAGATGGGCCTCACTACGTCTGTAAATGTTTACAGTCTATGGTTGAACCACAGTTATGCAGTTAGTTTGAGCGTTATATTTTTACATTAGTACTTTCTACATAGTAAAAAAGAAAAGATTTCTGTTTAGTCCTTGGAAGCTTCTTATAACTTTGTGACAACATTTGATTTAATTGGTGGCCCAGTGGTTGGACACATAAAGGCGGCATGTCAATCACACTGCTTTCTTGTTTAACATGAGAAAATCAAAAGAAATCCACCAAGATCACCAAGTCTGATTTATAATGCTATAATGGGGGCGGCACGGTGGCTGAGTGGATAGCCCTACTTGTTTGAAGTATTGTCATGGTTACTACTGCTCATGGGAAGATGTCTTCTGCATTCTCTTTGAATAGATCGTCCCGCCAGGGCTGCCCGCTACCTCCAGGTCTTTTTGTACTAGCTATCGAACCTCTGGCGGAGGCGATTAGACTAGATCCTGACATTAAGGGCTTTATGGTAGGTCAAAAAGTTCATAAAATTAACTTATTAGCTGATGACATTATGTTATATATAACAGACCCATCTCATTCTCTAATTAAGCTGCAACAATTACTTGATGTGTATGGTACTGTCTCAGCATACAAAGTAAATTACGATAAGAGCTAAGTTATGCCACTTACAACATTTGACCACTCTGTGTTGCGGTATTACTACATTCAAATGGACTTCAACAAGTGTAAAGTATCTGGGCATAACTGTAGGTGTTAACCTACAAACCTCTATCAACTGTATTATATTCTGCTTATTAAAAAGATTGAGGAGGACTTACAAAAGTGGTCTAGTTTACCTATTACTTTAAATGGAAAAGTTATCTGCATTAAAATGAAACTCCTTGCCGAGGCTGCAGTATTTCTTCCAATCACTTCCCATACCTCTACCACAAGCTTTTTTTGAAATGTCTTAACAAAGCTATAAGACAATTCATATGGAATGGTAAAGTAGCCAGGAGGTCTTTAGAAATATAATCATGGTATTAAAGGTCAGGAGGGCTTCAATTACCCGATTTAAAAAAGATACTATCTTGCAGCTCAATCTCGATTCATCTTGTCCATGTTTGAAGGTGACACAGTTCCATCTTGGGTGCACATTGCCTTTGATTCTTTGGGAGATACTGTTTAAGTAAGTAAGTAATCTTTATTTATATACCGCCTTTCACAGACTAGAGTCACAAAGCGGTTTACAATTGTTATTTTTGGGAAAATGTCCTCTCCACAGACAGTTTTTTGGTATTTTGTTTAAAAGTATGACTTAAAAGCCCTGCTCACAGTAACAGACATAATGATGTTACGACATACATAAATGTATTTGACAGATAATCAGACTGTTGCCACTGAAACAAAACCAGCTCATTCCATTGACCGTAAACAACAAGATTCTTGAAGCCTGGTACCAAAATGGAATTCACATTTTGGAGGACTGCTTTGAGAAAGGAACTTTAATGTCTTTTGAACAACTGAGAGGCAAATATAACCTTTCAAACAAAACTTTCTTTTGTTTTCTTCAATTGCGGTCATTTCTAGTCAGCACTTTGGGAAAGCATGTAGTGTTACCTAATTTCACTGTATTTGAAAATGTTTTGCATTCTCAAGAGACATATACATTTATATCTAAAGTGTATTCTATTTTGATAAAAGAATGTCCTAAACCAGCACTGTATAAATCTAAGGAAAGGTGGGAATCAGACTTAAACATTACATTGAAGAGGATATTTGGTCTAATTCTCGATATAGGCTTATGCATTACAGTTTTCTCCATCAGTTGTACCCGACTCCGGAGAAAATTCACAGGTCTAAACCTGAACTATCGGATGTCTGCTTTCGATGTGCAATATAAACCGGGTACTTTTTACATTGTATTTGGTCATGTGTGAAAGTTAAATATTTTTGGCAGGATTTGTGTAATACTCTATCTATCTTAAATTAAAATCAAATATTGAAAAAACATATAATTATAGTGATAATAATGCTTTTTTGGACACTAAAAGACGCTTCAAATGTCATTATTCATTCACTCAATACACGGTGGTGATAAACTACTACTATAGCCACAGTAGACAAGGGCGAAGTGTCTTACCCATGGACACAATGGCAGTTTGGCACTTTGGTCAGAAGTGTGCATAAAAAAAGGCCTAATATTAATGGCAGAACCTGATAAGAATGTGTTTTTATCCGCAGTAAAACGAGTACAAACATGGGCTGAACTGACATTTAGCAACTCTCTAAATGCGATTCCTTTGGGTCGATCTTTAATCAATGAATTATTCTCATATTAGCAATTAAGTAGTAGTCGATTCTGAGCACAAAATGTATCTCTAACAAATATTCTTTTTCCATTGTGTCATTGAGCAAATAATCAGAATAAATCAGTAAACTTCAGACGGACCTAGTGCAATCAAGACGCCCTAAACCTAAATCACTGCACCACAGTTATCTATTAACTCACGTCAGTTACAGATTAATAACAACAGAGTCCCTCTTCCTCATTCTGTAGCATTTGTAAAGACAATTTTACTGACTCGAAATGTTTGATTTATTTATAATGCCAGATGCATTAAGACCCAACTCATCAGAGGTGTTTGTAATTATTGTTATCACTTTTGAACGTAACTTTATCAAATGCCAAATAAAACAAAACTTACGGAAAGTAGTCTTCACTTATGTAGCTTCGCTTTTCCCCTCTTCCTGCATCGGAGGCTGTTAATGGCAACTGTTCACTGTGTTTTAAAAGCATAGCACTGAGACACGAGGAGCACGCTTCGCTGTTCACCTGCAAACATTCAGAATGAGCACTCGGGTCCAATGCCCCATATTTAACCCGGCTCTTCACGCCCCCGTCTGTACACTTCTAGGAATTCCACTCATTTAAAGTGTGGCTGAAGTGAAATGTGATATTCTGACTGACTACGATGAGGAAGGAAGTCTGGGATTTACTATAAATGTTGCCAGTCAATATTTACTACTGAATAGTGGCCTTAGGGTATATTTATATTTAGCCCCCTTAACCCAAAGTAATATGTGGTACTGACTTTGGTTTTTTTCTTCTTTGTTTTAATATTACCAAATGTATGCATTTATATTGTAACGTTTATTATCATTATTATCTTTTTTCACATCATCAACATTATAACATGATTTGGACTCCCTTGAAAAAGAGGTTATTAATCTCCACTTTAATTTAACCTTTATCCTAGTTAAATAAAGGTGAAAAAATAAATTTAAAAAATCCCTTTCCTGACAGGAGTGGATTAAAAGTAGATTCATGTGGAACTGGATGGTGATGTTTTTAAGTGGACGCCTGGGAACGCCTCGGGACCCCCATGGATGAGCTGGAGGTGTGTGTGGATAGGGAAGTCTGGGCGTCTGTTTCATGGATGTATTATATTAACTGGATAGGGTATTACTAGCTTGTAGCTGAATAACTCATGTGCTCAGGGGATTCTCGCGGTACTGCAGACTGAACCAGACTAAATTCACGTGGGCCACCCAGAAATTTTCCCCATAGAACTCAATGCAAATTAAAACAGCTCAACCTCAGCTGACAGAGAACCTACAGCTTTCATAAAGATCGGATTTTGTGGGGATTTTAGTGTCCCTTGTCATCCTGAACTTTTTTTCTTCTTAAATCCTTTGGTTTTGTTTAAATCCACACTTTAGTGCCACAAACTCTGCTCGTCTGGCTCTCGCTCTAACTCCCGCTCTGAGGAACTGCTCTGATTGGTCAGAGCGCGGCCGAGCCCCTCTGTGCACGTGCGTGAGACCTGGTGTGAGACCCACACACGCGTGTTTGGCGCAACGCATTATGGGAGATCATCCACTGCGCAGAACCGGGAGGACCAGACTATGCCCAAATACAGGCGAGTTTCCCATAGATCTTTGCGAGTTTCAGGCAACTTCCGCTAATCTTTCAGCCCCCATGCCGTCACAAAGCGCCACTGAGCACAACCATTCATTTGAATAGGGCGCCATCTTGGATCGCCGGGGCTTGGTCTGTTTAGACTCCTGCCCCCACGACCCGGCAACGGATAAAGCGGAAGATATTGAATGGATGGATCTTTGTTGTTTTCATCACTTCCTTTATAGTGATCAAATAATTTTTTACATGAAACAATGTAAAAACAGGATTGATAATAAGGATAATAAGGACCCCCCCTGTTTATTCAGACTTCCTTAAATAAGTTATTTGCATTCAGTCTTTAGAAGAGATGTCACTTAGCACAAAAGTCACTGAATGGCCCTCTGCTTATCCCTCAATAGGATCAGGGCGACGCATTCTGTAAATTTAGATTTTTGTGAAAACAAACTGTCACCACCATCACAAATAATACACATTGTGTTGAAACTCAGCTTTATTTATCAGTATAAAATCAAACTCCTACCATGTATATATTTTATATGTAATATATAACCAGCATAATATTATCTTCTTAGTTTAGTCTCTTATGTGTTGCAACAATGTACAGACATACTAAGAAATTATGTTGTGAAAAAGTTCAATAATTTTTGTCTGTGATTCCAGAAAGTGAAACTGGTTGGTCGTTTAAAGATGTGTGAAAGAATTGTGAACAGACTTTACACTCAAATGTCTATGATGAAGAGGCTCAACTTTTCTTACTATTTTCACTGGATTTGACACTATTTTGACTAAAAACATTCTTCTTTATTATTCCAATTTTTCTCTCTCTTATCACATATTTGTGAGGCCTTCTTACATTTGGTTTTGAGAAACACACATAATGAAATGTTTTCAGTGTCCAGCAGGAGTCATCAGTCTTCGGGTTGATGTCACATGATACTAGTTATGAGAAATCCCAGCAGGCACAATGCACCAGACTTCTTTCCCAGACTCAGTGCTTTTCCTGGTTTTTGTTAGAGGGCCAATAAAAATAGATTGTCTTGTCTTCAGTGGTGGCAAAAGTAAAAATACAGTACAGAAGTAAAGATATAGACTCATGTTAAACATACACTGACAAAAGTAATCAAAATCAGTCTCTTTTTAAAAAGTATTAGGCACGCACACACGCACATGCACACACACACGCACACACACACGCACACGCACATACACACGCACATGCACACACACACGCACACACACACACATTTGAGAAATGTAAAATACAAATGACAGAGCTACTTTTACTCAACAGGAATGAGAAGGGACTACTTTTTACAGTTGTAATAAAATAGTAGTCTATATAACTACTCAAATAATGAATTAGTTAACATAATGAAAACATTTATAGTTAAAATAGATATGTAGGGACTCAAACAATAATCATTCGAGATCATGGATTTATTTCCTGAGTCCTTTAGAGAGTTTCCTCCAAAGGGGCTGACTACTGTCTGGAGACACCTGCTTTACAAGCTTGGTTCACTTTTAGAAGAGAATGAGAAGCTATTATCCTATACTGAACTAGAAGCATGGCCAACCACAATAGTTAATTCACTTTAATGAATAACC
Organism: Knipowitschia caucasica; assembly: GCA_964034765.1. Taxonomy (NCBI): domain Eukaryota; kingdom Metazoa; phylum Chordata; class Actinopteri; order Gobiiformes; family Gobiidae; genus Knipowitschia; species Knipowitschia caucasica. The sequence continues at coordinate 9,234,927 of OZ035832.1, forward strand.
ACAATCAATTACCTCACTTAGAAGCGTGGCTAACCACTTATGAGCTGGTGACTTTGGACCTCCTGCTGCTTTAACTCACCCATTTTGAAATTTATGGAGCAGAAAGTACAGGAATGTGTTCGCATTTAAATAGTCAAGTAAAGAAAGACGGCAGGGAAAGAATACTAGATACTTTAAATACTTTTTTTAGATATATAATCCGTACAAACAATACTAATAAACTTCAAGTTGCCGCGAACCACAGATCTTAACAATTGGTGAAGAGGGCAGGGCAGACGCTCTGGAGAGAATGGAAGGAGATCGACCGGTTTGAAAGAATGAGCGGTATGGGAGACAGACGTCAGTAAACAAGGTAAAGGAAAGAGCCTTTAGATTTGTTTCTTTACTTTTTTCAAATAAAACCATTTAAGGAGTAAGAGAGCCAAAATCCTCAGTGGTTGCCTTGTGAGCCATGGGAAATAATGGTGAGTGACATGTATTTGCATTTACTTATTATTTAGCACTGTACCATGTACGAGCTTTGCTTTTGAGTCAATTTATTATTTACCAAAAAATGCTAACAATGATATTGTTGTCTGTTTACAGAATAATTAGTATGGTCCAATATAATTAAGCAAGCTAAACATTTTCAATAGTTTATACAAATATGTATTTCATAGCTGATCATCATCCATCAGAAAGTAGAGAAACACATCAATCCATCAAATGTTATTTATTAAGCGCTTTTCATACAAAAAGTTTTTTATGATTTTATAAGGCTGTGATAATGTCTATAACAATAATACTTTATTACCCTGTTCTGCGTCAGTTCACAAATCCCATTATGTTTGCAGGAAGCCAGGCAAACTCCACGGCTGTTGGAGTTGTAGTGGGTTTTGGTATTCTCATTGTTCTTTTCGCCATCGCCTTTGCCCAGTTCTGCTGCAAACATAAATTCAAAAACTGTAAAAATTGCTGCAAGAAAAAGAGTAAGTAACTTATAAACAGAAGATGCCTCTATTTATCCATTAACTGAACCAAAATATGATTTTTATTTTTTTATCAGAGCCACCGCTAAAGGAGAGAGTGCTCACGTGAGTATACCTGAATCCAGGAAATAAGATTCTAACCTGGAACTGATTCCCAAATAAGAAATGTTCAATTGATTCTTCAATAACCTCTTAATAACCTTCAGAAAATCCCACCATGACAAAACTCTAAAAAACAGGACAGTGGGAACGGATCATTAGGACTGAAAGAAGGTTTAAGATCACAGACCACTTAGAAACTGGCTCAAGTTCACACAGACATCTGAATATTACTCCTAAATTGTTTAAAAAGCCCAGAAAGCGATCACCAGCGTCAGCTGTAGACTCAAGGGTCATTTAAGTTCCTTAGAACCCGTTCCAACGGTTCTGATAATTGCAGTTAAAATCTTAAAATAAAATAGTCTTATTCGAGAATATCCCCTGAGCCAGTTTCTAAGTGGTCTGTGATCTTAAACCTTCTTTCAGTCCTAATGATCCGTTCCCACTGGAACTGTTCAAAGCAGTATTTTTAACTATATGTGAACAACCTTAACTGTAGCTTTGTGTCAGGTGTTTTGTAAAGAAGCAGTAGTGAGCCTCATGATGTCATGTCAGGGGCCACACACGTGCCTGGTCTATATTATAAGCGATCCAGAACATTCTCTGTTATTACGAGGGCATTGAACAATCTGGGAATTAGTTTCAGGTTTGGCCCTAAAAGGTTTGCAATGCAATGTTTTTCTTTTATTATATAGTTTAGATATTATATTTTTTCATTCATTTCAATCAACTAATACTCTGATCTCATCCAATAGCAAAGTTGGCCTACAGAAGTCTCCGCCTCCCTTCTCGATCACCAATTACATTAAATAGAACTCTGTAGAAAAACACTTGTTTTGCACTACTTATTATTGTACAATGCTGCTGTCTAGTTTTTTATGCCAATACCATTTTCTTTTTATGAAAGATACTGTACTTTCCTCTGAAAATCCTTGTTGGACATTTGTAAATATAAGTCTAACATGAATGGATGTCGGGCCGGCTATAGGGGAACAAAGATGCATTATGCAAGTTTTTTTCTGACACAAAACGTGTGTAAAGACTTTCGTTACCCTTTCCAGTGGCTCTAGTAACTTGTCTTATCTCGACAATATTAAATTATTTAAACAGCCTCTTTGGGTATGTTTTTCATTTTTTTCTTGTCTCTTCTTTCAAGTGTTTGTTTTATTTTTTCATGATCATTGAAATCATGAACCAGATTGTATGTGTCATGGTGTAGATTTTTAGTAACACTACTCTTACTTGCAGCCATTTGTGACTATATGTTGAGATTCTTATTGTCATGAATCTTCTTTTGCCTCAGGGGAGAGAGTCACTCCTTTATAATTAAAAGTAGGCTTTTATTTTATATTTATAAATATACTTTTTAAATTCAACTATTTAAGATTCATAGATTGTGATGGAGCACTCTTTGTATCTACCAACCCCATGTAAGTACCACTTATCTATTAGTTGTGTGGGGCTGTGGCACTTGTCATATTTTTAAGCTGTGGAATCCCCCCATGAAGTGGCTTCATTTGGCTTCATTGTCTCACTTCCCTTTTAGCCTTTCTCAAAACCAGTGTTGCATAATATTGACGCTGGGAACATCAGATGTAGTTTGTTACCAACTTGGTATTGTTCTGTGCAGCGGAAGTACTGACTTTTGTATGAAACCAACACTACGGTATTTGCATGTGTGGTTTCTGTGTGCATACTAATAACGGGTTTGTGCATGCATTTTTCTATTTGTTATCGTGAAGCATGTACAAATGGTCACATTTTAGTTTTATTACCAAAGAAAACATTTAAATAAAATATAAATAACAATAAATGACTCATAGGACCTGTTAGCTGCACAATGGTAATGTAAGCTCCTATAAAGTATGTGAGAGTCTGTTTGTGTGGGCAGTTAGTGAGAAACACATCAAAGTGCACGTAGGCTTAGAGTTTCCCTGCATGTCCACTGCTTGTTAGTTCTTTTTCAAGAGAAATGGTGATGCCTGATAAAGTCAAATCTCTGTACTCTGCGTTACCTCTCTCTTTCATTATTAAAAGTTAAAAGCACGCGTCCACTCATCGAGAAAGTGAACAATGATTATCAGTACTGACAACTCCTTGTAACGTCAGTGGTGATTAAGCTCGACATCACACAGGGAGATTGACACGTCGTCCATGTTAAAGTCCCGCCCCTTTTCCATGAGAGGGAGCGATGATAGAGAAGTCAACATTGGGAAAGTTTCCTCCATTTGAACTAAAGTCATGTGTGTTTTTTCCCTGTACATTTGGATGTTAGGGGAATGATGTCTGTATGATTCCACATTGTTGTTATTTTGAAGAATATTCTGTCCTTTGTTGTCCTCTTGATTATGGCACCAAATGCACAGATTGGCTCCTGAACAGGTACAAATGGAGGTGTTTTTTCTGTATCCTGACACCACACTGATTAGTGGTTCTGGAAGCCTTTCCTTAAAAATATGGTCATGGTCATTGTCACGACTGTTTACAGTTTGTAGTTTGTCATACTTTCCAGACTTGTTTAAACATTCACTGTCTTGATCATCAATAATTAGTGAGGAGGTATCAGAGTGGCATTTGAGTCCTAGCCCACTGTCCAGCGACTTTCCATCACTTCGATCATGCTGAGTGGGGTAATTGCACATAGCGTCTTGCCCCCCTACGCTGCCACATCCGCTGTCTTCTCGCCTGCCATCTGAGGGGGACTTCATGCTGACCCCGCTGTCGGTGCTCGGCCTTCTCTCCTCTTCAGTATTTTGCTGATCCATCATAAAAGTTGTAGGCAGATTGAGGAAAACACTATTCCATTCTGTTCTGGCACTGGACATGAACCAACCCTTGTCTGTAACGACTTCCACAGTGACCTCTCTGATGGATAGTGGACGCCAAAAGTTAGCCGGTGATTTCTGAGAAAAAGCACAGTTTCAGTATCATGATGTAGTTTCAGCAGTTGTAGATTTGTCATTTTAGATTATACAAGATTACCACAAGTTCTGCATTTCATTTTGCTTCATACTCACAAGGGCAGCAGGCGTCTTCACTGGCCGTTTTACATAACAGAATATGAAAGCGCTGATAAATGCAGTTATAATCATAATGCCCACCACAGTCAGTGATGTAACTGCAATTATGATCCATTCTGTAAAATAACCAATATTTATAATACATACTTTGTTGGCTCTTTTCATAAAGATACTGTGTAAAAGGAAACATTTCTCAAAATGATGTTTAAAAACAAATCGTCACCTTGCTCTGGTAATAGAACACATTGTTGGGGTGACACACTACTGGCCATTCCTGTATTTCCCTCCACTTTGATGGTGACACAGTATTCCTTTCCCCAGTGCAAAGAGTGAAACACTTTGTTCTTTGGGTGGTCCCAAATGTCGTCTTTGAGATATGAAATTGTGGACTGAAATGACAAGAGAAGATGAAGGGAGACCTGCTAGATAGTACGTTGTCAGAAGTTTAAAATGTTTGTGTTTTACCTTATTTTGTTGTTTCTCTACCAAATAGATAGTATATGTGATCCCAAATAGAAAAATCTTTCTCAGAACAGGCTTTTTGTGAATGTTGATGGTAAGCGTGCTCGAAGTAGCCCACATAGTGAAAGAAGGGGGCTGCAACTCACCTGTCATCAACCAAACGTACAATTTTACCATTTTCAGAAATAAACATGTAAAACCCTTTAACTTGAACCAGGATGTAACATGACTCTTACTTAAATTAGGAAGGATTTTCTTTTTGGGTGTCCACTCGGAGTGGACGCCGCTTTCCTCCAACTGCACTCGCACTTTGTAGCTTCCCAGATAATCTTCTATTAAGTTGCTAAGGTCACAAAAAGTTTTAGATATGTTTGTGCACTTCTTGACAGGTTTCCACTCTCCTGCATAGCTAATGGACAAAAAAACAGTTGATAAATACAGGTGTCATTTAAAAAAGCAGTATTTCTTCTTTTAATGGCTCAACTTACTGTCCAAACTGAACATTGTACAGCACATCAGAGGAGGCACCAGTAGGTTTGTTCCAGAGTACAATAACTTCTCCATCCAAAATATTCACTTGCAAATTCTCTGGTGTAGGCAATTTTTCACCTGTTGAGAAATTACAAATTAACAGTTAGAGTTACAATAGAAGTGTTGTTCCTTTAAATCTTGACGTGCTTTCTGTGCTAAGCCTTTGGCAGAAATGGCAGATCAGGAAAGTAACTGACATTGTGACATATTCATATCCATTAAAGGCACACAAGTTCCTGAATCTAAAACCTGAAATATGTGTGTGTATATATAGCATTTTAACTATCTTCTATAATTTATCACAACTGTGCATATTAAGCCAACTACACAGCACAGCATTTGATTAAATACATTTTATCAAACTGAAAACCTGTACCTGTAACACAGCTCACACAGGCCACCATGAAGAGCAGGAATGCAGTCGTTCTGCTCAGATCCATCTTGGACAGTGTTTGTCAGAGCTAGTCCCATAAAGATGTACTGGATCTGCACTATTTTTTGGTTATTATAAACATTACTCATCTTACTTTCCTTTCCCTCCCCTCTGATCTGATACATTTCCTGTTAGTGACATGCTCTGTCTTGTCTCTTCTTCCTCTTTTGTGTTTTTTCCCCAACGTCAACGAACACAAATCTTATGATGTCATACAACTTGCCACAAAAGCCTGGGTTTCATTTAAAAACAAAACTCATTAGCTTTGAAGGGTTAAAGATAATAATAATGATAATAATAATACGATTAAACCCGTTAAATATCATTTTATTCATTATAATGATAAACGCAATATAATGTTAGCCACTGTATTTACCATTTAGTCATAAAATAAGGCTAGACCAGCATTGGCCACTTTTATTGTTATGACCTTTTGTGTGAAGTCACAGATTGAAGAAACTGTGGTGTAAAAATACTTATTTACTTTTTTTGCCATTATATATTTTCTTGGACACAGCAGTGACTGTCCCCCCAACACATTCATTAGTGCACACTTAATCCCTTATTATTTCTTTGTCTGTGTATTGCTCATGACCATATATATGGTATGGAGCACAAGTTACAAAACAAAACACAAATGATTATGTCGCTCCTATTTTGCATAAGTCCCAGATTTTTTTGCATTGACCAAAATGCAAAATCAGCGTGACTTAACTTGTGGTGCCCTCATCACATTCTATGTCTGTATAGTTTAACCTTCTGTCACTTTTGCTTTCTCTCCTTGAACCTGCCATTTACTTCTGTTATGTGGTAATCTGTCTGAAGGAAAGTGTTTAATAAGAAAACCATGTCTAACACTGCTCTCTAGTGGACATTCAGGTTCATTATTTTCAGATTTGAACCTTAGTGGGAATTTTATGGTGACTTGCTATCACTGATAAAACCACATTCTCAGTCTCAGGGAATCAATTGATGATACTTTAAAAGCGACAAGACATTATCACATTAACCTATAGATACATAAGTAAGTAACTATGTATTGTGATACTTTTCTGCTCTTTTTTTTGTAGTGTTCTTGGATCTGGCATTGTTATTTTATTGCCATCCTGAGTGATGGGGGTTACTTGGAAGTTTATAAGCTTTTCCTTCATCTAACCCCTTTTCAAAACGTGTGTTTTACATGTTCTGAAATACACATGTTGTCTCCCAGCAGAGTGTGTGTGGAGTCAAGTGAAGCCGCAAGTGGCGTCTAGCAGCTATGGCCGTACCATGCAAAGGGGCGAATGCTGACGCTGCATCTTCATACAACCCTGATGGGAGAAACACTAAATACATTTAAATATGAAGCCAACTTTTAATTTCCACTTGTTTAGACGATGTTGAGCTCTGTTAGTCAAACAATGAGACTGGTTTGTTCTTTTCAAATGATGGACTTCCGGTTTGTGTTGTATTTCTTGTGTTGACTTATAGTAATAATAATAATAATAATAGTAATTGATAGTAATGACAAATACGTGAACCAAATTGGTCACTCTCTGCGACATCTTGCATTCACCATTATTAAAGCAACAGGCCCTATGCCAGTCAGCACCCAGGCCTAATTCCACAAAATTGTAAGACTACTTACTGCAATATGTTTTCCTATTTCTGTGTTGTGCTGCAGGGGGGACCTGGGTTTGGGAGAATAATCAGACTTCTCAGTTCGACTGTTCTAATGTGAGTTGCATTTAATGTGACTTAAGCGTGACAAACTTTTTAACTGGCTATATTACAGTATTTCATTTACAGATTGAAGGAGTAAAGTGAATTTGTCACATATTTCTCATCAAAACCACTCCCACTGGACTGTGACGCCTTCAACTTGTTGCCACTGTGTGATATTGTTTGCCTATAGGTTAAAAGTCAAACTTGAACTATAGAATTTGATATCACTGTTTCTGTTCTGTGTTTGCCCAGGAGCCCAGCTGGTGTTATTTGAGCATTTGCGATGAAACTGACCTCGTCCATCTATTGGTTATACAAGGAACCAGTCAGACAGGTGGGAAACTTACAGGACACACCCATCACTGTGAGGAGAAGAATGAAGAATGAGAGAGGATGGAGGGGGAGGGGTTTTATGGTGAAGGAGGAGGGGCAAGAGGCACCTGCTGATGCTTGAGTTGGTGACTGTGGATGAGTGCAGAGGACATAAGAGTGTGGAGTGGCCAGCCCTAGTGCCAGCATGACCCAGCTTCTGATCCAGTGTATGTAGAAGACTGCTCCTTCCACTGCCCTCCTCTGCTGTCCCATGGCAAAGAATGACCAGGTAAGGTGTTGGGTTTTTCACTCTTTAAATTGAGCTTTTATCTCTACCTCGCAAATTCAAGTCACTGTTATGTCCAAAATGTTTAATGTATAAAGTTTGATCTGTATTTATGAACTAACATTTGATTGAATAATTTGTAATGTATTGAATCTTAATATCTGTAACCAATTCAATCTTTTTTTTTTATAGCCCTAAATCACAACAGTAGATATCACGAAGGACTTAAAAAATAGATGAATTTGCCAACACAGATCAGAGAATTTGGTCCAATGTTTTTTTAGCATTGTTAATGAAGAAACCTATTATTTTATATGACAAAGCCAATTGACCTTTTGAATGTCATATAACCTCTTAATTTTACTGTACTTTTCCATTATAATGGCTGACAGGCAGACTATGAAAACGAATCCAAATGCATTCTACAGTGAAATATGATCAACTATACCTATTTTACCTGCAGTGAAGGGGCGGTAGCGCCAATGGGGATATTCTGAAAGAAAACCAGGGTAGTTTGAAGCCCTTTCTGTGCCATCCGAACAGATAAATTCCTTTTGTTATATGGACAATAGATTTCTTCACTTTTCTCTTTTTTGAAAACGGGTCAAAAGTATCATGTGTCTTACTGTAAAATTAACCACAAAACTGGATACAAACACAATATTACTTTCTGCATGGTATCACATAAACTATACAATTCTTAACATTAAGAATAGAAATTAAACATTGTTCTTCTAATATGAGTGGAGAACCGAAAGAACTAAAACCAAATGTTCACAGACCAGTTCAGGCACATAACTTCATCTAAATGATGATACAAGGACTGCAATTGGTATGTGTTTGCAAAGTGAGCAAACCAGTTTAAACTCATTAGATAGGTCATTGAAAATGTCTGACAATTATAGATACTATATATATCTATATTTTAGAAGCTTGATATGATATGATGATATGTGAGACAGTTTATAACTTGGAATAAAACGCTAGTTAAATTAAACAAGGAAATATTCACTCTATTTTCAAAAGGTTTAATATTTTTGTATAGTAGACTCTTCGTCCTGAGAAGACTGAGGTCCTTTGATGTGACCAGTCAGATGTTGCTCATATTTTACCAGTTTGTTGTAGCTATTGCCGTGTTCTTTGGGGGCGCGTGTTGGGGCGGCAGTCTGACCTCGAAAGACAGTAACCGGCTCGACAGGCTGATCAGGAAATGTGTCTTTGTGATGGGGAAAAGTGTGGACTCTGTGGGTGCTGTGCTGGAGAGAAGGACGAGGGCTCTACTGCAGGGCATCCTGGGTAACTCCAGACACCCTCTGCATGACACTATGGCCGCTCACAGGAGTAATCGTAGCAACAGGCTTATATCACTGCGCTGCCGAACGGAACGTTTTAAGAGATCCTTAATACAGATGAGTTAAAAATATGCACTATTGTTAGGTAGTTGTTTAGAAATGTTAGTTAGTTAGAAATGTTTAATGTACTTTCATATTTATATGGCTGTGTTTTCTATCTATTTGCACTTTTGTCTTTCAGAATGACCTCCCTCCTCCTTATTTCCCATCCATATATCCCCCGCTCCCCCCCAGTGCCCATGGAGATCTGGTGTATGGTTTAACACCTCCCTCTCAGCCCCACTACATACCACAGTATCCACCTGTTGTGATTGTGCCTCAGGTCTCTCAACCATTGCGTAAGTACTTTTTCTTAAGATAGCTGTTGTTAAAGTGTAATCATTCACATTGGATTTATCTTCTTAGCTCCAAAAAGAAGCCGCTGTAGGAACAATGCTCAGTGTTATGGAGGAACTGGGGGAATTCTACTGGTGCTCGGTCTCCTGGCACTGGCCATATGGCTTGGAGGTAATTTCAATGCAAACATATATCATATGCCAACTTTTGTTTATTTATTTGAGACAGTGCATATCAATATACATACATATTAAAAACATTTATGTAAACATGCCAGATTTTTGACAAATGGTTAATTTCCATCTGCTGCCCCTTGGGGTTAGGGTCACAATGGGTTAAATACAGAGAAAAAAAACATACATTCAAATATAGTTTGCATTCCTGCACAACCCACAGTCCATGCCTTCATAATCCACCAAGAGTCCACATCATTGCACACACACCCCGGTATTGCATTTACCCCATATTGTACACATCCCATCATTGCACACATACAGTTATGCACACATTCTGGATAAAAAATGTTGAAAAAAAGTTGAAACTTCAGGAACAAGTTTGTGGTAATTTGGTTTTAATGAATTCCGTATTTTACTTGAAATTACCTTGATGTTGCCAAAGCTAATATATACTTGTGTTAACAAATTGTCTTTTAATTCCTATTGCAGTACGGTATGGCACTACGATAGCATCAATATACAACCATACAGAAGATTTATATTCTGAATATGACGATGACAATTCAGTCTCTATACCAACACATGACATTTGCCCCAACACCACTGTCAACTGTGACGGCATAAAGGATTGTGTTTATGGCACTGATGAATCTATATGTAGTAAGTAATAATGTATTTTTATGGAAAATATATGTTTGTTATTGTTGTTGTTTTTTGTAGTTACACTTTCCACATCACAGATGAATTTATTTTAATCTGAACGTTTTTAGTCAGACTTCTTACTGGCAACAGACTCCAGGTCAAAACAGCGGAGGATGGCCGTTTCTTACCAGTTTGCTCCAGTAACTGGGTCAAAGCTTATTCTGATCAGACCTGTGCACAGCTTGGTTTTCAAAGGTGAATGTCTAATTCACTTTTGCGTGTATTTCATGTTTTAAGGAATGTATTTTACCAATAATTTATTTAATTTATCATATGTAAAATTGCGTTTTTCTTTCCAGCTCTTATGAGACCAAAATTCAATCAGGGTACACATCAAAGGGTCTTACGATCACCTCATGGGGGACCAATCAGTTTATCCAGGGTTCAGCCAGTGTCATGTATGTGTTCATTTTATTTCTAAGAATATTATTGGAGTGTATGATGTCTAATTGTTTTGTAATCATGGCTCATCTATTTATAGTCCTGAGTGTCCAGACGAACAGACTGTCTCCCTGCAGTGTATAGGTAAGAAGACTCCACTTTTATTTATTTGAATTAGTACCTAATACCATCATCATTGTGTTGGCAAACAGCTTTAAAGAGAGTAGCTCAGTTGGTAGAGCATTGGCCTTTGAGCCAGAGGGTTGTGGGTTTGAGCCCGACTTTCACCATCGACTCCCACTGTCTGCTGTCGTTGTGTCCTTAGGCACGACACTTCACCCCCATTGCCTAGAATGAGTCTGGTGTGTGTGTGAATGGTTGGTGGTGGTCGGAGGGGCCGATGGCACAGACTGGTTGCCTCGCTTCTGTCAGTGTGCCCCAGGGCAGCTGTGGCTACAGTAGTAGTTTATCACCACCGTGTATGGAGTGAATGAATAATGACATGTGAAGCGTCTTTGAGTGTCCAGAAAAGCACTATATAAAACCGATGCATTATTATTATTATAAATGCACTGGAATTCGTTCAATTGCTAAGTGTCATCTAATATCCTAAGGCAGATACAAAAAGGTTTAAACCTTGACGACCAAAGACGGTGGATCTATTGGACAAACTGAAGTTCATAAATGGGAGCATGAACTTCAGAATATCCTAACACTTTTAGTACAAAATTCAAAATGGTATGCTTACTCACTATGTTGCAATAGTAGAGGCGCCCTGTCTACATGTTTTTGTGTTTTCCTCAATGGAGACATGAGTGGAGTCAAAGTGCTCTTGAGTGAGACCACGTTATCACAGTGTGCATACCTTTGCTCACTCTGCTGAAATTGAATTACGCACTTTTTGTGTTTAGTTCATGTTTGATGTGATGAAATATATGCATACCTCTTTTTGATATCTATTATTGTTTTCAGAGTGTGGTCAGCAGAAGTCTGTTGCACGGATCATAGGCGGAGAACTGTCTAAACCAGGCGAGTGGCCCTGGCAAGTCTCTCTGCGTTACCAAAACTCACATGTTTGTGGAGGAGTTCTTATTTCTCGGAATTTTGTGCTGACTGCTGCTCACTGTTTCTTGGGGTGAATAGACATATGTTATGACTTATGATTTACTGATTACTTCAACCTCTCTCTAACTACTGTTTCATTACAGAACTGAGCCCAGTCCAGTTGCGAGCAAGTGGAAAGTCTATGGTGGAGTGGTGTCCCTCGATGCTCTTCAACAACCATATGAAGTCACCAAGATAATACTCAGTGAGGACTATGACAACTCTACCAACGATCAGGACATTGCTCTGATCAAGCTTGCAATGCCGTTGAACTTTGATGGTCCGCTACCTCTGTTACTAACTAAATAAGCAATCTAAATTATTTAGCAGTTTTTTGTCATGCTTTTGACTGCTATGTTATTAAAAGTGTCGCTTGTAAACCTTGCAGACAAAGTCCACCCGGCCTGTCTGCCCTCCCACGATCAACAGTGGCAACATGGAACTGAATGCTTTACCTCAGGATTTGGCACGACAGTTGCATCATCAAGTATGCCTGATCTACATTATGATAATTATTGTTCATAAGTGTAGAGCACACTATCAATGTGTCTCCTGAACAGATTCTGCCACAAATAATCTAAGGGATGTAAATGTGAAGATCATTGACACAGACGTGTGCAACACTCCTGGATCCTACAGTGGGAGTGTCACTAAGTACATGCTGTGTGCGGGACACATGGAGGGAGGAAAAGACTCCTGCCAGGTGAGCAGTGGAATAAATCTCAGACTCGTCCACATGAGAGAGATGAAACTCTAGAGATTTCAATAAAAACTGAGAGATGCTTTAGATAACATAATCAACTTTTCAAGAATAGCGGTAAAACTTTTGCAAACTACTATTCATTACAATGAGACGCAGAGATATTACGCATTAAAGTTTTACGTGTTTTTATTCTTCTTTATAGGGTGACAGTGGTGGGCCTTTGGTGTGTGAAAATAATGGGGTTTGGACTTTGGCTGGAATTACAAGTTGGGGATCAGGTTGTGGCGATAGGAATAGACCCGGTGTCTACACTAGAGTGACCAGTGTTCTCCCATGGATCTACAGCAAGATGATGGTATGAGGCTATGGGCCAAATACATTTAAACTCACATTTGTTCTTCTGAGTTTCATGTTTTTGTCTGTTTTGATTTACAGCAAGAAATGTCTTGAGACCCTGATCCATGGATTTTACCGATTAATAGGATCTGCACTACAAACTAAAATTATTATATGGGAACCTCATACACTGTACGGTACTTCTTATAGGAACATTTTTATTTCATCAAATCATGTGACCTTCCATTTTAGTTGTTCTTCTAATTTTATTATATTGTGTTATTTTGAGTGTATACCATTCAGTTTACATTCATCAAGGCACTGACTAGTATTTATCATACAGCTTATTCTGCCTGATTCAAAATTCTGGATGAATAATTTAAAGCGGGCTTTAAATATGTTAGGATCAGTTCTTTTGAGCAAACCTAAACCACTTTATTATATCCGGTGTGAATGAAAGAGTTACCCATGGGTCAGTCAGGAACCAACGTTTAGGGAATTAATGCACCTAGACTTACTTTGAATGGTTTGTTAAGGTCTTGATGTATATATTTTTTCATATTTATAATTCAATAGTTGTACATGTGTGTTGAAATGTCAATAAACTGATCCCATAAGAATAAATGTCACACATGATCTCCACACTCACTACTTCACAGGCTAAATAAATATGTTATTTTTCAATTTTTCAAGATTTTTATTTGTCAAGCAAGCAAGCAAGCAAAGTTTATTTATATAGCACCTTTCTCAGACAGAAGGTCACAAAGTGCTTCACATCAAAAACAAGCAATAATTAAAAACACAAGAAAAAATTACACAATCAAACAACAGTGGAGACAGTCATATCAGCCCATAAAACCGTACTTTCAAAACGCTCGACTGAACAAGAACGTCTTGAGTTGGGATTTAAATGTATCAACAGAGTCAAGTGATCGTAGAGAGAGCGGGAGATCGTTCCAGAGTCTAGGTGCGACAGCCTGGAAGGATCGGTCTCCTCTGGTTTGATAACGAGTGCGAGGAACCATCAAGAGATTTTTATCTGCAGACCTCAGAGAACGAGAGGGGACATAGGGCTGAATCAGATCTCTGATGTAAGAAGGCGTCTGACCATATAAGGATCTAAAAGTCAGCACCAAGATTTTAAATTGAAACCGGTAAGACACCGGCAGCCAGTGGAGGGCTTTAAGAATTGGGGTAATATGAGCCCTTCTATTAGTGCAAGTTAAAATCCTCGCTGCAGAGTTTTGAACCATTTGGAGACGAGACAGCTCTTTTTTGTTTAGACACAAAAATAAACTGTTGCAATAGTCTAAACGTGACGACACAAAAGCATGAATAATGAGCTCCAAATCATTACGTGACACAATTTTCCTCAGTTTAGAGATGTTCCTCAACTGAAAGAAACAATTTCTACTAAGCTGTTTAGAGTGGTGATCTAATGACATGTTTTTGTCAAAAATCACACCAAGGTTCCTGAGACTCTGTGCAGCGGACTGACTGAGATCTCCCAAATACTGGTTTATCCCTGGGATAAGGTCATCAGGAGCAATCACAAGGGTGTCAAACCAAGTGAATGGTTTGAAATTATATTTCTCTCATCCTTGATTGTGGAGCGGGGGGTGGGGGAAGAGGGTTCAGCTTCCTGATGGCCTTGAATGAAACTGTTTTTAAGTCGACTGGAACTGTTCCGTAAATTCTGCAGTCTCCTCCCTGAAGGCATTACCCTGAAGAGCCTGTGTGATGGGTGCGTAGGGTCCCTGGTGATTCTGACGGCTTTGCGGGTGAGACGGGTGGAGTACATGTCCTTAATGGTGGGGAGAGGGGCTCCACAGATCTTCTCTGCTGCTCTCACGATGCGCTGGAGGCTCCTTCGGCAGGAGGCAGTGTTGGTGCCGTGCCACCCAGTGATGGAGCTGGTCAGGAAGCTCTCTACAGTCCCTCTGTAGAAGTTGCACACAACGGAGGCCGGGACTCCTGTAGGGACTCCTGTAGCGCCTCTTGTGACGCCTCCACTGTGCTGCAGATGTGTGGGGCCCTCGGTGACCTGTCAGCGCTTCAGAAGATGATATCTCTGGATTTGTAGGTCTTAAATACTGCTCAAAAAGCCTTTAGCTCAGATGCTAACTGTGTGTTTACTTTTAAAAACACATCCTCTGTTCATTGCTAGCAAAGAGCTTTGGCAGACAAAAAAAATCCGCTGAACTCCACAAAAACATGGCAAAGATGTACAACAACATCTTGCAAAACAATGCGGATCACAAAAACTGCAAATGCAGTTTGCAGAAAAGGGTAGAAACGTCACCTTGTCAAGAGAGAGAGAAGCCGCAGCATGTTCATGCGCCGCCATGGTAACTGTCTGGCCCGGACTGGCCATCGGGAGCATCGGGAGATCTCCCGGTGGCCTGCGTGTCAAAGTGGCCCTATCATCACGGTCTTTTTTTTTTTTCTTTTTTTTGTTTTTTTTAATTTTAATTTCATCCTCACGGTCTTTGCAAACTCCTACCCTGCCTGGTGGCCTGGTCCAATGAGCAAGGCCCAGGCCAAGTGTTGTGCGTGAACGAGTTCAAAAGAACGCGTTCATTGAACACGCTCATTTTTTCGTGAACGTTGAACTGAACGCAACACATTTTTTAATAAAGAACTTGAGCGTGAATTAGTTCATATTATGTGTCATGAACGGCAGACAATTTGTTTTCCATTTAAAACTGAGTGAAATCTGTTTTCTCTTTTGAAACGCAACGAGAGAAAGTTCCTCCCTCCTGTATTCTCCGCACTGTTTCCGCCGAAAACTAAAAATTCCTACGGTTTCCACCGTCTGTGAACGCACCCCGACTCAGTGTACTCGCGGTGCGGCGCTATATGCTAGTGCTATTCATTGGTTGTTGGACTCACATGTGCCGTGATGAAAACACAAGGGTAAGTCAGTGACACAGGGCCGTTTACATTTGACATAAAGTATAGACACACGTTCTGCAGCGCATTACAGTTTGTACTTATGAGCAGAGATGGGACAACTCAGTTCCCATTGAAACCCATGTAAATCTTGTCTGCATTGGAGTCAAAACATCCTGTGCAGTGTACAGGATATAATATATAATTATATATATATATATATATATATATATAGCTCGTAGTGAAAAAAAGTATTTATTTGGAATATCTCGCAAAAAGTAAAATGAACTGAACTTTGAACTAGTTCAGAATTAAAATTGAGAACTTCGAACGTGAACTGTTCACTTTGAGCATGTATGAACTGAACTTGAACTAGTTCAGAAAAGCTGTGAACTGGCACAACACTGGCTAAAGCTTTACTGTCATTGGGCCAGAGCAAAATTAAACAAATGTGACGTCACACGTCGGCTACACAGCCAGGCCAGCCTAGCAGTGCACCCAGTGTAGCTTCCCCGGTTGAAATGAGTGGTCTCTCCAACTGATGGTTCATACACGTTTTTATTTTTCCTTTTATATGAGCTGTAACGATGTGATTTTACCTTACTACTTTTTTAACAATAATTGATTAGCTTGTTATAGTTATACACTAATGAACACTTAGTTCATTGTGTGTGTGTGTGTGTCTTTATTCTCACTAAACTCCATAAACGTTACGTTGCTAAGCAACGTACAACAATCCTTAAACGTCCGAGATTATATAAACAGTCAATATAAAAAAAAATAAAGAAAACAAAAGTTTTGACAGTCAATCTTAAAACTATTAAAAGAACATCAAAATACAATGACAAAAACCCAAATTTAGAACCTTGTTTGGCCTGAATGGATGAAAAGCTCCCGGCCTGAAATGTTGTCCCACTCCGGCCCTGGTAACTGTTACAGATATAAATATGTTTACAGATTGTTTTAAACCGCGGTGAAGTTAGTTTGAAGTTGGATATCCGACAGATATTCAACGGTCATTCCCTCTCGGTACACCTCTCCTTCTCTCTGGGTTCAGAGCGACTCGAAAGCCGCTCCAACATTTTAGTGCACCCCTACTACACACAGTACGGTAAACACGCGAAGACATGTACGCTGGTCTAATATTTACATATAAAAAATCATTAAAAATACTTACAACATTTTAATGATAAAAGAAGAGGTGTACCCCCTGCAGCTAGTGGAGGACTATGATCCTGACCTGATTTGGAGTCAATACATAGTTCCTACATGACGTCACTACATACGGGGATTTGCCGACCCGGCGCCATTTGTGTTGGCATTCTGTGGGCAAAACAATAGAAAAGAAGATAAAGTTGAAAATGGTCATCTCCTGCTGGGTCAATGGATGTTCAAATCGTGCCGGAGGTTCCGTTAAACTTGGATTTTACAGTATACCCATCATTAGACTTCATGAATGTGAGAAGACTAAGCTTTTGTCAGAACAACCACGGAGGTTATGGCTTGCGAAGATAAACAGGCAAGAAACTCCCTCAAAACACGCAAGAATATGCTCGGAGCACTTTGTGTCAGGTGCGTATCGTATCTCATAATGTGTTGACAGACGTAATTTACTCAGTACTAACTTGTGTATGCTGATATCTGGTAACTTGAGAGTTTCATTATTTAGATTACTTTATTATGAGGAGGATCGGTGTCGCGTCCGAGGCTCTCGAGGGCAACGTAAATGTATTAAATAGATAATAATAGTTCTATGGTGGGCTAAAACAATGTTCACAAACAGCATTGCTTCTGTAAAAAGATCTGTGTCATAAAATAAACTGCTCTTTACGCCTGGAAAAATCAGTTGCCCACCATTCACCAAAACATACGGTCAAAAACGCGGAAATAAACAATAACAGCAATCCAGAGTGTCCGTGTGGCATTAGCATTAATTAAATTAATTGTTAATATAATTAAAATAATTAAATGGAGCTCCAACTGGTATTAAATCTAAAGTTTTTGAGAAATGTTTGCATTGCTTGTTAATTTTTGCTGCATAATTTGATCAAATATGTAAAACTGTGGTGCCATTGTATTAATATACAATTATTTGCTCAAAAGTTGCCCTTTTTTTCCAATTTGTGTTTGAATATCTACATTTATTCTCATTCTTCTGTTTAATGGAATGCACAAACACAGCAGCGTGCCATCAAAGATGGCGTCTCCGAGGAGGTCATGTGACATTCATTGGTCTGTGGGAACTATGTATACCAGGGACGTGCAGTCAGGGGAGGCAGGGGAGGCAGAGCCTCACCTGCCATTATTGGAAACTAATAATTATTTTAGTTTAAATATATAATTTATATCCACTGTCCTATGCTTTTAATGTATATTCGGCACGGTTCCCATCAGTTTTGATCATTTCTGAAGTCAAAATCGCCGAAATCCCGTTATTCCTATTCAAAGAGACGAGGTGAGGCAGCGCTCCTGCGTGCCTCACCCCAGACCGCTCCCTCACAGTGTGTGTGTGTGTGTCTGAGTGCACTCAGCTCGTGCAGTTGATATATCACCGTTTGTTTCAAATATCCTGCTTTAAAAACATTTTTTAAACTCCTCTTAGTGTTTAGTAGTGTATTGCACGTATGTGTGTACAATTTATATTTAGTTTAAGTCTTTTGATCGTAGATGAACACACAAGGAAAAAGCTTGGCGTGAGGCAGGCGGTATCTGTGCCTCACCGCTAGGGGTGATAGTGAGCATAAAGTTCATACCAGAGTTGCTAACAAACAATCAGCCCAAAATGCTATTTTGAAAATGGATGATTTGAATGAAGATTTTTTTTCTCAATTGGACTTTCAAACAAAGAAAGAATTAATATAGACTGGGAGACCACCACTGGACTTACGAGGTTAGTCCGGCTGCGGGGGAGGAGTTTGTTAATCTGTGTTTTATGTTGAACATTGACAGATACCGGCAAAGTAGTGCTTTTCCGAAAAACACTGATTCAAACACTGCTCAAGAGTTCTGCAACTTGTTTAAATTATTGTTTATGTTCCTCGCGTCTCTCTCTCCTCGCGTCTCTGTCTCTCTCTGCTCCTCGCGTCTCCGTCTCTCTGCTCCTCTCTGTCTCTCTCTGCTCCTCTCTCCTCGCGTCTCTCTCTCCTCGCGTCTCTCTCTCCTCGCGTCTCTGTCTCTCTCTGCTCCTCGCGTCTCCGTCTCTCTGCTCCTCTCTGTCTCTCTCTCTCCTCCTCGCGTCTCTCTCTCCTCGCGTCTCCGTCTCTCTGCTCCTCTCTGTCTCTCTCTGCTCCTCTCTCCTCGCCCTCTCTCTCTCCTCGCGTCTCCGTCTCTCTCTGCTCCTCGCGTCTCCGTCTCTCTGCTCCTCTCTGTCTCTCTCTGCTCCTCTCTCCTCGCGTCTCTCTCTCCTCGCGTCTCTCGCACCTGCGCTTCTTAAAGATGTTGTTTGATGCGGAGCAGAGTCAGCAGCTAGATTTGTTGTGAGATTATTAAAAGAAGCTGGTTCTCTTATCTTTACAGTATATAAAGTTTGTGGATGTCATTGCATTGGTGATTAAATGCTATTTTATTTGAATAATGATTGTAAATCTGACTTTTAAAGTCAGTGCCTCCCCAATCACAAACCTCACCGCACGTCCCTGATGTATAGGTCACATGACCTGGAAGCTATTGAGCTAAAATGCTAATATTTACATATAAAAATTCATTAAAAATACTTAAAACACTTTAATGATAAAAGAAGAGGTGTACCCCCTGCAGCTAGTGGAGGACTATGATCCTGACCTGATTTGGAGTCAATAGGTCACATGACCTGGAAGCTATTGAGCTAAAATGCTAATATTTGCCTTTAAAAATGCATTAAAAATACTTAAAACATTTTAATGATAAAAGAAGAGGTGTACCTCCTGCAGCTAGTGGAGGACTATGATCCTGACCTGATTTGGAGTCAATTGATCACATGACCTGGAAGATATTGAGCTAAAATGCTAATATTTACATATACAAATTCATTAAAAATACTTTTAAAAAACTTAAATGACAAAAGAAGAGGTGTACCCCCTACAGCTAGGGGAGGAATATGATCCTGACTTTTAATACAGTACAGTTTTATTACATCGGTTTTAAATTTGTTGCATTGGCTTCCCGTGTGTTTCAGGATCAATTTTTAGGTTCTTTCACTGGTTTTTTTCATGTCTTCATGGTCTTGGGCCTTCTTATTACTCATAACTGCTTTTATCCAAAGAACCATCCCGGTTCTTGCAGCAGACTCCTCCATTACCAAAGCCAGGACACACACTCAAGCTGAGGCATATGTAAGTGAGTAAGTAATGTTTATTTATATAGCGCATTTTACAGACCAAGGTCACCCAAAGCGCTTTACGTCCATCACTACGGCCCCGTCTCTGGAACAGTCTGCTGGAGGAGCTTGACTAGCACCCTCCTGTCCCTCACCTCCTCCACAGAGTCCAGGGGGCTGTCCCGTTCTGTGCTGCCCGGGGCCCAGCACACGGCAGCGTAGTGTATGGCAGACGCTACCACAGAGTCATAAAAGGTCCTGAGCAGAGGCCTGCTCACTCCGAAGGACCTCAGCCTCCTCAGAAGGACCTCAGCCTCCTCAGAAGGACCTCAGCCTCCTCAGAAGGACCGCAGCCTCCTCAGAAGGAAGAGGCGACTTTGGCCCTTCTTGTGCAGAGCGTTGGTGGTATGGGACCAGTCCAGTTTATTGTTTATGTGAACACCCAGGTACTTGAAGCTGTCCACCAGCTCAATGTCCTCCCCCTGGATGTTCAGCAGCGTGTGGGAAAGTGGTTTTATCCTGAAGTCGATTACCATCTCCTTGGTCTTACTGGTGTTCAAGCACAGGTACCATCTCCTTGGTCTTACCGGTGTTAGCACAGGTACCATCTCCTTGGTCTTACTGGTGTTCAAGCACAAGTGGTTGCGCTCACACCAGTCGACAAAGTCCTTGATAACCGACCCATATTCCAGTTTGTTCCCCTCAGACACACAGCCCACGATGGCGGAGTCGTCGGAGAACTTCTGCAGGTGACAGCTGTGTGTGTCGTGTGTGAAGTCTGAGGTGTAGATGGTGAAGAGAAACGGTGAGAGGACAGTGCCCTGAGGGGCCCCAGTGCTGCAGACTACCACCTCAGACTCACAGCTGCGCAGCCGCACGTACTGTGGTCGGTCTGAGAGGTAGTCGATGGTCCATGCGGTGAGGTAGTTGATGGTCCATGCAGTGAGGCTACTGTCCACTCTTGCGTCCTCCAACTTCCCCCGCAGCAGCGCCGGTCTGATGGTGTTGAAAGCACTGGAAAAGTCGAAGAACATGACCCTCACAGCGCTCCCTGCAGGCTCCAGGTGGGAGAGCGTCCGCTGCAGTAAGTAAATGACGGCGTCCTCTACTCCGATGTTGGGCCTGTAGGCGAACTGCAGCGGGTCCAGGGTGGGGCTGACCACAGAGCGGAGGTGGGTGAGGATGAGCCGCTCCATGGTCTTCATCAGGTGGGAGGTCAGTGGGAGGTGAGTGCGACTGGTCTGTAGTGAGCCGGTTCCTTGGCGTGCGCTGTTTTAGAAACCTGGATCACACAGGAGGTCTCCCACAGGACAGGGACCTTCTCCAGGCTGAGGCTCAGGTTGTACATGTAGCTGAGGACCTCAGAGAGGACCTCAGAGAGCTGGTCTGCACAGGTCCTCAGCAGCCTGGGACTGATCCCTTCCGGTCCTGTGGATTTCCTCTGAGTCAGTCTCTGGAGCTGACTCCTCACCTGGTCCGGTGTGATGGAGAGGGCGGGGGGGGGGGGGGGGGGGGTGTACTGTCAGAGGTGGGGGCTGGGGGTGTGGGGGCAGGACGGCCCGGGGCAGCCGAAGGCAGTGTCCACTGGGCTGGGCACGTGTGAAGAGGTGGGGGAGGGAGGGGGGGAGATGGGGAGGGGGGAAGAATCAAACTGGTTGAAATATTGGTTAAATTCATCCGCCCGGTGCTGGTCTCCATCCGCTGTCCCACTGGCACTCTGCCCAAAGCCGGAGATGTTCTTTAGTCCTCTCCACAGTCCTCTCCACTGAGCCAGCTTCTGCTCCAGCTTTTTCCCAAAGTCCTTCTTGGCCCTCCTGATACTCCACTGGACCTTGTGCTGGATCCTCTTCTGCTCCTCAATAAACAGGTAAATGTAGAATAATATATGTTTTTTTTAATAAAAACATACTGCAATTGGCTAAAAACATTACGAGTACCAAGGTGCTCAGAGGCTGGACCTGCTCTGTCTGCAGTTCTCTCCTGCGCTCCGCAAGTCTCTCCCCAGGGTCGCAAGCAGGTCTCTTATGGGGCCCAGGCACTCATAATATTTCGAAATGGATCTCATAAAAATTTGACATTATCCATCCATCAATTTTCTTCCCCTTCATCAGACATTCCAACGAGGGAGCTGTTTTGACGTGGGGGGGGGCAGGGCGTTCCACAGCTTTGGTCCAGCCACAGAGAAGGCCCTGTCCCCCGGGGTTTTAAGTCTGGTCTTAGGTACCACGAGCTGAAGCCGGACCTCAGCGCGCGGGGCGGGTGGTGAATTTGGATGAGGTCCGAGATGTAAGGAGGGGCCAGTCCATTCAAAGCTTTAAAAACAAACAAAATGAAGGACCTCCCCACCCACCTGGAGAGGGCAATACACCTTTTTCCGGTCGAGCACCATGGCCTCAGATTTTGAGGTGCTGATTCTCATCCCAGCCGCTTCACACTTGGTTGCAAACCGTCCCTGTGCATGTTGCACGTCCTGGTTTGTTGAAGCCAACAGGACAACATGTTTGTAAACCGCTTTTTGACTCTGGTTGTGAAAGGCGGTATATAAATAAAGATTACTTACTTATTTTACTTACTTAACATTGTCCGCAAACAGCAGAGATGAAATCCTGTGGTCCCCGAACCAGACCCCTTCCGGTCCCTGGCTGTGGCCTCCTAACCAGAACCCATGGCTATGGTCTCCGAACCGGACCACATAATATTTTGAGATTAATCTCATAATATTTCGATTTTGATTAATCTTGTAATATTGTAATATTCTGACTTTACTCTCATAGCCTCTGAAAATAAAAGAGAAAATTAGATGACCCTTCAGCTCCATTGTACAAATAAGATTTCTTTTATGACAACTGAAAAAAACTACTACTTATTTTTGTTTTCAATTGAACAGATACAGTGTGATGACTGTGACAGGTGGTTCCAAGATTCTTGTGTATCGTTGGAAAGCAAGGACTTGGAGGATGCAATGGAAAAGAGCTGGGCATGTGTGTTATGCCAGTGAAGAAGAGAAACAAGGGACAGGGCTATGTTCAATATATTTTCATGATGAAAAAATAAAGTCATCTCATGGTAGCCCTACTAGTGTTGCATCATGTTACTCCACTAGCTGCATAGTACAAGTACTTTTTTCATTTTCAATCTCTAAATATTTATTTAACATGTAAATATTTCCAAGTCAAGTGATCTATTGACTCCAAATCAGTTTAGGATCATAATCCTCCACTAGCTGCAAGGGGTACACCTCTTTTGTTGTCGTTTAAGTATTTTTAATGAATTTTTAAAGGCTAATATTAGCATTTTAGCTCAATAGCTTCCAGGTCATGTGATCTGTTGACTCCAAATCAGGTCAGGATCATAGTCCTCCCCTAGCTGTAAGGGGGTACACCTCTTCTTTTAATAATTAAAATGTTTTAAGTATTTTTAATGAATTTTTAAAGGCAAATATTAGCATTTTAGCTCAATAGCTTCCAGGTCATGTGACCTATTGACTCCAAATCAGGTCAGGATCATAGTCCTCCATTAGCTGCAGGGGGTACACCTCTTTTTTGTCATTTAAGTATTTTTAAGTATTTTTAATGAATTTTTAAAGGCAAATATTAGCATTTTAGCTCAATAGCTTCCAGGTCATGTGACCTATTGACTCCAAATCAGGTCAGGATCAAAGTCCTCCACTAGCTGCAGGAGGTACACCTCTTCTTTTATCATTAAAATGTTTTAAGTATTTTTTAATGAATTTCTAAAGGCAAATATTAGCATTTTAGCTCAATAGCTTCCAGGTCATGTGACCTATTGACTCCAAATCAGGTCAGGATCATAGTCCTCCATTAGCTGCAGGGGGTACACCTCTTTTTTGTCATTTAAGTATTTTTAAGTATTTTTAATGAATTTTTAAAGGCAAATATTAGCATTTTAGCTCAATAGCTTCCAGGTCATGTGACCTATTGACTCCAAATCAGGTCAGGATCATAGTCCTTCACTAGCTGCAGGGGGTACACCTCTTCTTTTATCATTAAAGTGTTTTAAGTATTTTTAAGGATTTTTTATATGTAAATATTAGAATTTTAGCTCAATAGCTTCCAGGTCATGTGACCTATTGACTCCAAATCAGGTCAGGATCATAGTCCTCCATTAGCTGCAGGGGGTACACCTCTTTTTTGTCATTTAATTATTTTTAATGAATTTTTAAAGGCAAATATTAGCATTTTAGCTCAATAGCTTCCAGGTCATGTGATCAATTGACTCCAAATCGGGTCAAGATCATAGTCATCCACCAGCTGCAGGAGGTACACCTCTTATTTTATCATTAAAATGTTTTAAGTATTTTTAATGAATTTTTAAAGGCAAATATTAGCATTTTAGCTCAATAGCTTCCAGGTCATGTGACCTATTGACTCCAAATCAGGTCAAGATCATAGTCATCCACTAGATACAGGGGGTACACCTCTTATTTTATCATTAAAATGTTATAAGTATTTTTAATGATTTTTTTATATGTAAATATTAGACCAGCGTACATGTCTCCGCGTGTTTACCGTACTGTGTGTAGTACGGGTGCACTTAAATGTTGCGGCGAATGTCTGTCGGATATCCAACTTCAAACTAACTTCACCGCGATATTATACAATTCCTTTTTTTTCAATTTTCATCCCTTTATTTATCCATTTCTGGGTCAGATGGGTGGCAATCAGAGCTGCTACCCAATTCACAGTGCACCAGTCCCTCGCTTATTCTCCTGCAGGTTGTGGGTCCACAGGAGGGGTGCTCATTCATCGAAGATACAGAATTGGTGTTTTAGTGGAGGTTTCTGGCAAAGTGGTGATAAGTGTCTTTCCCAGGGACACAATGACAGCAGACATCAGTGGGAGCAGATGACATGGGTTGTGGGGGACCATGACCATAAGTTCATGGGTTTTGAGGATTTTCCCTGATTTTAAGACCCACAAAAAATTGTGTATGATGAAATCTGAAACTAGATTCTGAACGGCTGGACTGACAACTTTCATCATCAAAATAAGTTTATTTCTTGTTTCTTTCATTCTCCTGTAATCCTCAGTCAAGTAGAGAGAAGTTTGATTGAAATCACCTGACAAAAAGCTTGTGGATGGCATACATCTATTGTAGCATGATACATTAAATACAAATAAAATGTGTTAGTTATGATCAAGTGATGTTTTAAACCATATATGGAACATGTTTTAGCTTCATTTATCCACCCACAAGACAATTCAAAACCCCTATAGGATATATATAATATATATATATATATATATATATATATATATATTATATATTATACATACATACACACATTATTGTTTAATAATAAATGTGGTTTTGGGTGGGTCTGTAAAGCACTTTGTGTTTCATTTTCTGTATGAAAAGCAATACATAAATACAATTTGATTGATTGATGTTTTAAATTGTAATAGGCCGTTTCAAAATCCTATTAATCTTGTGTTTGAGACATTTTAATCATTTCAACAATTTCTGTTAAAATAGTCGCAAATCGGTTTACTTACATTCGTACAACAATAAAAAACATGATTTGGGAGATGACAAACACAACAAATATTGTGTTATTACTCGATTACACAGTTAAAAATAAATTAGAATAATTTGTGTTTTAGTATTGTTTTGAAATCTACAGTCAAGAGATAAAGTGTAAAAAGTGCATCAGTCAGCTGTCTCCATGACGACACGGAAGGCCTTCAGAAGCTAACTGCCGTTAACGTTAACACACGTGACAAAGTGAGTACCATTACTAGCTATTGTATCAACTTAATTTGGATTTAAATATAGTGCTGGGTTTATTTTAAATAAGTACCAGCATTAGCCAATGCTATTCTTCCAAGTTTTTTATGTTGTTGTATGTTGGTTTGGTTAGCATCAAGCTAACGTCAACGTTTGTTAACTGGAGAATCCTGTAGGATTTTTGGACTAGGGTAAAGTAATCTGCTTAGAAGGATATATATCGTTCTTAAGCACTGCTTTAATTTGAATAATTACTTACTCAAACTCCCTCATAGCAGTAATCATGATGTTGAGGCTAGATATGGGCTTGTTCACACTAAAGGGCACAAAAGTGTGACAAAAGGCCAAAAATTAAATTTTAATAATCAGAAGATATTTTATGTTTTTCATGTTTCCAAACACCTCCTCTGTCCATTAGAAGTTGCTAGAACATAACTGTTTTATACATTAGACAAGTTTCCTATAGCGGCCCTGTTTATTTTATGTAACAGACGGTGATGATTTGACGGAATGAGCTTTGTGGAAGTTTGATAGGTATTTTCAGATGTCCACATTTGATTCAGAGATTCTATTTTTTTACACAAAGTAGATGCAAAGTGATACTTTCACATTGTCAAGCAATTAAATGTGTTTTTTCTCAAGTTTAATTTTTAGGGAAAAGAGGACTGTCCTCATCACGTCCGTTATACATTTTTCAGGGGTCATTTAATTAATTAATTATGTTTTATTTTTTTACGATTCCTTTTTATATAAAGTGATTAACTTCTGTTGTGTTAACCATGTAAATCTTGTGGGATTTCATCTTCTGCTTTTTCAGACTGAGGACATTTTATTTTCTATGTAACTGGCGTCACAGTAGAATGGTCCAATCAGAGGCTAAATTTGATCGTTTAAAATGTTGCTAAACATTTTTATGTCAATCTTTCCTATTGATTTTTTCCACACTATCTCTTCAATCTGTCTGTGTTTGAAATCTTTTTTTCCAATCTATGAAAGTAATTTTAGTTTTTAAGTTATAACCTTTTAAAGTCCAGATACTTCAATTGTCACTTTACTGTGAACACACTATATAGGGAGGAAACAGACAGACACTTGAACTCAAGCTCAATGATATGACCCTTTGGCATAATTTAATTAGTAATAAAACAGCATTTCTCCTGTTAGTTAAAAGTAAAACATAGTTGGAGAGTGTATGCTGTCATTGCTCTGCAGGTCATATTTTAGAAAACGTGGCACTATAATTATTCTGAAAAAAAGGGAATAAATCCCATGATGAAGCTCTGTCACTGCATCATCATCAGATTAAGTCGTCCACAACCAAAGACTGTTTATGTCCACTCCACAACAAGTATAATTAGCATTCCAACAGTGTGTGTGTTTCGTGAAATAGATTAGAATAATATACAAGTATATAGACCAATACAAACTATATGAAATGTATGAAGTACCTAATGTCAAATATTGAACCGTAAGTGTCCTGGTTTGGTCCAATTTGTCTATTTTTCTACCTGCATAAAGTTCAAACGCATGGCTCAAAGAGAGTGGGAGTAGTACTTCATCTTAGAATTGATAAAGTTGACATTTTGTATAAGGATTGCAATGTTTGGAGCATTACTTTACAATGATTCAAATCATGTTAAGTACATTGCACATACATTCAAACCATCATCTACTTAGGCAAATACAATATGAAGGCCTTTCTATCCAGACAGACAACACAAAGCAAGGTCAAAGCAGTCCTGAGCTCCAAAGGTGACTTGTAAAGACTTCTGTGACGCTGTTAATATGTAACCAGGAGGCTCAAGAACAACGACGACTGAAGACGCAGAGAGCTGTAAGAGGAGGATCACAGAACCAACCTACCATTTCCAACGCCACACTCAGACGAGCTTGAGGCTTGCAGGTCGGTAGAAACTACTACATTTTTTTCTGCTTTGTCTGTGTCCTAATATTTGGCAAAAGATGGCATAAAAGGGTTGAGAGGTCAATTGTTGTATTAAACAAAGATACTAAAAGTTGCCTTAGCATATATATATATATATATATATATATATATTTTCATTTCAAAGTTTTCAACGTATTTTTCAATATGCTTCTGTTACGGACCATCCAAAGATTAGAAATTATTTTGTATTATATTGAGTAAACCACCTTTTACAACGTATCACAGTAAACATGATATTTTGAATTGAAAATGCCAGCCTTTGAATTTCTGTATTGAAAACCCGCAATGCTTACAGGTATTTGCATATACTACTTCTAAACTACTGAGAAGGAATGCTATGTCTTATGCTTAACCTCTAGAGTGCTCAAGGTCCAAGGTTAATAAGTACTCAAATTGAATTATTAATCAGTAACTGTTTGGTATGGCCTCAGCTCTATGAGGGAAAAAAAAAAAAGATTGCAAATGTATCGTCTACATTTTTGGAGCATTCTGAGAACAAAAGAAACACAGACAGAAGATGCAAATGGGGGTAGTGGGGGTAGTGGTAGTAGTGGCGTCGCGATTAATGAGGCAAGAATAGTTTTATTGATCAATAGTATTTAAACACAAAATCATTGAAAGAGAATTTTGTAAAAGAGCATAAATAGTTCCAATGTGGAGGGAACAAACCACATTTTACATTTGTCCCTATCTCAATGTATTGTTAACAAATTATCATTATTACTGCCCATCATACGTCACTTTACTTCACTGTACTGCTGTCACCTTACATTGTGTGCACTTGTATATTGTAAATAGTAACTGTAACTCTATTTTACATTTAAATTTATTCTTTAGAAGTGTTTTTTACTCTTATTTTTATTATCTCTTTCTGACTGTTGCACTGAGCCAAAGCAATTTCCAAGTCTGTGACCTCCTGTTACTTACGTGGCAATAAAAATGATTCTGATTCTGATTCTGAAATTAAGTAATCTAGACGAACAATTGCACGTGAAAATATTAGATTAGAGATCTTTTACTCGTCCTACTGTGGGGAAATGTTGTCTGAACAATTTCAATAGGTTGAACAAACATTCCCATATCCTAAATCTAGATTAAGGATATTTTTGTTAAGTTGAGTAAGAAGGAGGTCTGCACAGCTCTAGCTCCCACTATTTTCTTTATTGCTCAAACTGAGGTGAGATCACTCCGACCATGTTGCTGTACAGACCTCCTACTTAGAATGTCTTCTTCTTAAGCTTTAAGTACATTTGACAGTTCAGGGAGTGATCGAGTAGTGACTTCAACAACCCCATAAAGGACTTTTCCAAATGTAATCACAGTTTGGCCATATTTTCACATCATGTCATTTTACTTCCTGATTGTAATTGGTGACATCTCCAGATGGGTGTTATCCAAAGCAGACACTCTACCAAGAAAAGTATTGCACTTTTAAAACAATGCAAACATGCAGAGCAAGTTTCACCTACAAGCCACAATTAGACCTCTAAACTGTGTTATTATATGCCAGGTTTGATTCTTCTGTTCTTCAAACAAAACACAGGGTGAAGGAAGCAGGATGTCTTCTCCTCAAGGTAAGTAACTGTGCTGTTGACACAATGAGACTGAGACTGATCTTAAAAGACGGAAAAGACCACAGGGACATTGTCACAGCTTTGTGATGAAGTGTGATTTTGTCTTCACAGGTGCAGCTATTGACCCTGATGCAGACTTTGTCTATGGTACCCATATCAGAAATACATATTCTAGATGCACATAATTATTCAGTTACATAAACTGTTGTAAGTTATATCTTTCATGTTATTATAGACTATTATACTCTGAGAGTTGGCGGTCTGGTGTTTGCTGGGGTCATAATATTTCTTTCCATCATTATGCTGGCAGGTAAGCTAGTGATGTGAAGTTTGGCAATAATTAAAAACTATGCGACTTTCTCTTTCTCTCTATTAATGGAAATTGTTTTTTTAGGAAACAAGATTCTGAACTGTGGCAAGTCTAAAGTAAGTGTCATTTAAAATTAGCATAACTACAAATTAGTGTATTATAAAGGACCAGTAAAGGTCACTGTACGTCCATGACTATTATATGACCCAGCTTTTCTTTTTCTGTCACCATGAAGCCAAGACCTGTAGAAGAAGACTGAAACAAACTTGATTCATCCACTATGGTCAACCTTTACCACCACCATTTGTAAAATATTGTTTTATTTGTTCGTGAAAGTGCATGAAACAAAAAAATGTCTGAACTTTTCCAAACTAATCAAAGCTTAATATAGAAAGGACAACAAGGTGATGGACTGGGTAGCATCCCATGTTACTCAACTGTCTGTATAAAGCAGGTAGTAACCTCCTTTTCAATTATTTGTTCTTCTCAGTTCCTTTTAGTCAGTCAAGTTGTCTTTAGTCAAATGGCCATATGGTTCCTTTTTTGTTGTTATCTGGATCACAAATTATGGTGAGGTGGATCCCAGTGCTCTGGATCATGTGCTGGTCCCTGAAGGCGGTGGTCCAGGTAAGGCAGCAGGCAGTGGGTACTTAAAAAATGTGGTCTCTCACAATAATAAAAAACCTGCATCATATAGACCAGGCATGTCAAACTCAGGCCCGTGGGCCGTGGAATGATTTTAAATCATCTTTATCGCAGTAACTTCCAGCATCGATGGTAAGGGGCTACTATGGCATATACTGCATTATACTTAATTTTAAAGCCTGTTGTCTCAGATAAGCAACCGTATAATTGTATCTGTTCTAAAATGTTAACTAACAAGTAATTAGAATTTAGAGTTACTTCATAATCTTTTTATTTATTTTTTACTAGCAATACATCTCTTATTGATATTGGCCCAGTTGTGGTTGAATCAAAACTAGATAATCCAAACCCAAATCTATTATACCACTTTTATAATTCTGCTCTCTTCGCTTCAAATGGGGGCAGAGCAAAAACTTGATGACATACAGGGATGATTTCTTGGGAATTTATTTAGTGTGTTTGCAGTTCAGAGGTATTTTCAAATGTATTTTATTGTTATTTGGTTAGAACACTGTATGTTAATGAACACACCTCTCCGGATGGTAGCGTTGTGACTCGCACTCACAAACACAGACATTGTGAAATTTATCTTCTGTGTATTGAAATTGCGTACATCATGTCCCCTTATACATATCATTATGAAGCTAAATGGTAATGTTCCCCTTCTACAACTACTATACATTTGCCCTCATTATGTGTATCACATACTTTCTCCTTCTGAAAATCCAACCACCCATCCATTCTCTCGCGATATATCGGGAACGTAGAATGACAAGTAAATCGAGAACTTTGCCTTTCGGCTCAGCTCCCTCTTCCCAGCGACCATATCACTGCACACACTGCACTAATCCGCCTGTCAATCTCACGCTACATCATGCACTATTTAATACATTTTTTTGCTGAAGTAAATATTCACAAGAAAAATAATGGCTCATCCTTGTATATTTTTTCAAAAATAAGCATAATTGACAGAGAAAGCCTTTGGTTGGTCTCGTAATGATATGCACTAATATTATGAGCCACAAGATGGCGCCACACACCAGGACACTGTTGTGCTGCACACGTGCTCCACGCAGACCTCTCCTTTGCTGTAGTTCACCGTTTACTGAACTGGGGAAACCGGACCAACTTTTCAAGTGAGACTGTGTTTGTTAAAGTAGCTTCTTAAATGTATTTCTATGTTTTATCTTATTAAATGAAAAGCCTTTAGCGGCATATTAAAAGTGAATAAACTTAGCTCTAGTTAACTCTAAACCTGAGCGTGGAATTACCATGGATATATTTCATTATGATGGCATTAGTATTTTTATCGAAGCAAAATGACAAAGCGCATTAATCATAGCTCCAGAAAAACGCACCCAACGAATTATTCCTGCATAAAAACATCTTTACAGCCCACGACTGGCGCTGTCAGCGTCACCACTGTCATCGAGACGTGTGTGCTGAATACTCAAGCCATCGCTCCTCTATGTAGAGCAGTTCTACCGGTCAGACCTCCAGGTCCCACATCAGCCGATTTCCACGGGGGCTGAGGTAAGCATGAGAAGCACCATATCACACTGTTCACTGGGACTGATAACATCACAGTACACAAACCCAAGAACTGTCCTCATAAACTGTTTGGCCCAGAGGGTTTGTTTACAAGTGACATTACCTTCCACCACAACGGTTCTTTCACCTGACTTTTGAACTAATTAACATGAAACGATCAGCAACATACTTCAAACATATTGACATTTAAGTAACGCTACAGAAAGGCTAAACAATTGGCTGTGCCATCTTCAGATTTATAACTGCTCAGTTTGTGAGTATCAGTAATCTTTATTATTCCTTCCCAAAATAAATACATTTTTCATTCACTCCAGACAGTAAGTAAGTAAGTAGTAAGTAATCTTTATTTATATACCGCCTTTTCACTGCAGATCTGAGTCTCAAAGCGGTTTACAATTGTTAATTTTTGGGCATTAGTCTCTCACTCCACACAGAGATGGGAGCGGGGTCGCCAGTACAGGAGGCGCATGCTAGAACTATTGGACATATTTTTAGTGGTAGGGGAAACCGGAGTACCCGGAGGAAACCTACGCAGACACGGGGAGAACATGCAAACTCCACTCAGAAAGGCCCTGGTCCGACTGGGATTCGAACCCAGGACCTTCTTGCTGAGAGGCGAGAGTGCTATCCACTCAGCCACCGTGCCGCCACAGTGGTGGGAAGCTGTTGCTTACGCCAGTGGTTCCACTTTTTAACCACCACCAAAGCAATTTAAGTAACCTGTATTTTGTGATACACTTTAGAATACTAAGTAGGAAAAAGCAGCACAAGATTTTGGATGTGCTATCGCTTACTTAGTAATACTCTGAGGCCACAGTATTGGCTCAGACACATCCAGATGTATGAGTTCCCCAGAAAACTACACTTAAAGAGCAATAACATTGCATGTTCACATTGCCCTTAATAATATTGTTCCTATTAAGATTAATTCCCCTTTTTATTCGATAAATTATATTTTACAAAGAAGTCTGTTATAGTGCCATATCAACTGCCCTGATTGAAAATATTTTGGTAAGATCATTAGAATGACTGGCCTAAGGCAAACTATATTAACTTGAATAAAGATAAATGCGGCTTGAAATCACAACACAAAATCCCATTTAACATGAATAATGTTTGTGTTAAAAAAATAAAAAAATATAAAAAAATTGTGAGAGTGTATGAATGTGGAAAGCAGACCGTTTGAAAGGACACTGCTGATCCACAGGTGCTAAAAGTCTGCAGCCCTCAAATGGTGCATTGTGCTCTTATAACGATAACATCTTTAATTGTGGCCACTGGGGGTCACTAGATATCACTGATTATTATCTCTGTACCCTCCCTACCATTTTCAAATTAAAACATGCATAATGAACACAAATATTACACTGAACCTTCAAATATGAGCGTCTTTCCGATATATTGGACTGATTACTATGTTTGAAAGGTGAATTTGAGTTTCACGCCTCATTGGAGAAGAACATTGGGTCTTTGGGTTGGTCCCACAGAGGACACCTCCAGCGGCAGCCATCTTGGAAATGGCGATATTGCACTGGCATGGTATGTTTTTGTCTACGGGCAACCATTTGGTTTGAGATGATAACCTGAAAATGATGCTCTGGCTTTCGCTTTGAGTCTGTCCCACTTCCACATCGCTGTGCCGCGCCTTGCCAGCCATGCAAATAAGCTCATTTACAAAAGGGGAAAAACACAAATGAGTGGGAAAATGGTTGAACATCCAGTCAAAAAGGGTGCCTCCCTACATCCTCCTTCTCTGCCTCGTGCCCCATCCCTCCATACCCTGCCCAGCTCATTTGAATAAATTAACACCCCCTGATGCTCAATGTCTATGTAAGTGCACGCTCATGTAATATTCACATGTATGCAGGCAGTCACACCTTTGAGGAGGAAATACAATAAACACATGCTCTCTCATTATGTGACAAAACGTATTTGGCTCCACGCTAATGTTTGTGCGGAATATTTGTTACTTAGACTGGCCCAATATATTTCCTTTTTAACCAGACAGGTTGGCATTATAAATTGTGTTTTATCTTCACCTGTTTTTGATGTATTATTTTTTTCCACAATTCTGACTTTTATAATGTATGTCTACTATGATGTTGATGGCATGTAGTTATGCTATGTTGTACTGATCCCCTGAACACGAACATGGACATAAACTTTTCACTGTTTCTATCTGGCTATTGCCCCTCCCCCTCATTCTTTGTGTATGTTATCACTTTCTTCAATAATCAGTCAATAATCCTCATCTTCAATCAACAAACTCACACTCCTCTTCTTTCTTCTGTATCCGCAGGCTTCAGTAGGATTTGGCAGAACAAGTCACATGGCTGAACTTTGGTTGTTGTTTGGTTAGAGGTGATTTCTAAAATTAATTTAAAAGTCTTTTTTATCTCTTCCTCTTTCTGAATGTGTTTTCAATATTGCCCACCTCTATGTCCAGAGTTATTGTGGCCGACTCTGAGTTAGTGGCTCTTCAGACGCTGGGCCGGCGCACTGTCTGTCAGGGTCCATGACTATCACTATCTGACATAGAGAACAACCTGCTTTGTGCTGTCAAGCCCACTCACATCAGCTCTTTAACCAGCTCAACCCTGACACTCACTTTATGTTTTACTGTAAAGGGCAGCAGTGCTGAGAGCAACTTCACTTTGTGAAGAGTAAAGATGAATGCAAAGAAAGGCTGTGGGCGCAGTTTGAATTAAATTCATCCAAATAAATATAAATACATTTTAGAGAAGAGACTATATTTTTTCTGAGCATAATGCGTGACTGTTGGTTGTATGTACACAATGTGCTCTGAAACATGTCAAAGAAAAATACATTACCTTAAACAACCAAGAACTCAAATACATTCATTTTGGATAGAAGCCATTTGCAAATGCAATTGCCTTAAGACAATTTAGTGTATTTAAAGTTGTACTTTGTAACAGTCTGTCACCATGGTGAAGCTATTGCTTTACCTCAGGGGTATCCAAACATTTCGTATATACAAATTAAGTTGATGCCTAGATTCCAAAGGGACTGAGCTTTAAATTCAAGGTATATCCTAACTATATTGGTGGAGCTGAAGTTGGCTGGATTGCACTATGAAAGTACCTCGAGCGCTACTTTAAATTTGCAAGGCACAGGACCACATAAAATGACACAGTGGGCCGCATTTGGCTCGTGGGCCTTAGTTTGGACACCCCTGCTCCACCTGTAATGACTCCATCTTGCATTTTGTTGAAGTTGTTCGGCTTGCCGCCAGCTGTGTAACTTTGTCTGGTGGTATCATCATGTCTCAAAGAAGATTCCATGAAGTTGGATGCCATTCTTCACAGAATGTTCTTTTCCCTAATTTATCCTGGAATGATAGAAGTAGAAAAAGTTTCCAAATTAAACATCTAGACTACATTTTCATTACATGCAATAATGTATATTTACAAAAAAAATCATCCTTTTTTTTCAGTCAATGTCAAAAAAGTACTATTTAAGTTAGTTAACTTTCTGCACATATTTTCTATGTGTTCTTTTTACACAATGAACTATTTATTTTTGTTTGAGTTTCCAAGTGACCGGAACGACCTGATTTGCAAGTAAAATGCACGTGTTTAACTCCGCGGCGTCCATGGAGAAGGACTTGAGCAGCGCTCAGGTCTGTGCTCAGGTCTGTCCTCAGGTCTGTGATCAGGTCTGTGCTCAGGTCTGTGCTCAGGTCTGTGCTCAGCTCTGTGCTCAGGTCTGTGCTCAGGTCTGTGCTCAGGTCTGTGCTCAGGTCTGTGCTCAGGTCTGTCCTCAGGTCTGTGCTCAGGTCTGTGCTCAGGTCTGTGCTCAGGTCTGTGCTCAGGTCTGTGCTCAGGTCTGTGCTCAGGTCTGTGCTCAGGTCTGTCCTCAGGTCTGTGCTCAGGTCTGTGCTCAGGTCTGTGCTCAGGTCTGTGCTCAGCTCGGTGCTCAGGTCTGTGCTCAGGTCTGTGCTCAGGTCTGTGCTCAGGTCTGTGCTCAGCTCGGTGCTCAGCTCTGTGCTCAGGTCTGTCCTCAGCTCTGTGCTCAGGTCTGTGCTCAGGTCTGTGCTCAGGTCTGTCCTCAGCTCTGTGCTCAGGTCTGTGCTCAGGTCTGTCCTCAGCTCTGTGCTCAGGTCTGTGCTCAGCTCGGTGCTCAGCTCTGTGTTCAGCTCGGTGCTCAGGTCTGTGCTCAGGTCTGTGCTCAGCTCGGTGCTCAGGTCTGTGTTCAGCTCGGTGCTCAGGTCTGTGCTCAGCTCGGTGCTCAGCTCTGTGCTCAGGTCTGTCCTCAGCTCTGTGCTCAGGTCTGTGCTCAGCTCGGTGCTCAGCTCTGTGTTCAGCTCGGTGCTCAGGTCTGTGCTCAGGTCTGTGCTCAGCTCGGTGCTCAGGTCTGTGTTCAGCTCGGTGCTCAGGTCTGTGCTCAGGTCTGTGTTCAGCTCGGTGCTCAGGTCTGTGCTCAGGTCTGTGCTCAGCTCGGTGCTCAGCTCGGTGCTCAGGTCTGTGCTCAGGTCTGTGTTCAGCTCGGTGCTCAGGTCTGTGCTCAGGTCTGTGCTCAGCTCTGTGCTCAGGTCTGTGCTCAGCTCGGTGCTCAGGTCTGTGCTCAGGTCTGTGCTCAGGTCTGTGCTCAGGTCTGTGCTCAGGTCTGTCCTCAGCTCTGTGCTCAGCTCGGTGCTCAGCTCTGTGTTCAGCTCGGTGCTCAGGTCTGTGCTCAGGTCTGTGCTCAGCTCGGTGCTCAGGTCTGTGCTCAGCTCGGTGCTCAGGTCTGTGCTCAGCTCGGTGCTCAGGTCTGTGCTCAGCTCGGTGCTCAGGTCTGTGCTCAGGTCTGTGTTCAGCTCGGTGCTCAGGTCTGTGCTCAGGTCTGTGCTCAGGTCTGTGCTCAGCTCTGTGCTCAGCTCGGTGCTCAGGTCTGTGCTCAGCTCGGTGCTCAGGTCTGTGCTCAGCTCGGTGCTCAGGTCTGTGCTCAGGTCTGTGCTCAGGTCTGTGCTCAGCTCGGTGCTCAGGTCTGTGCTCAGCTCGGTGCTCAGGTCTGTGCTCAGGTCTGTGCTCAGCTCGGTGCTCAGGTCTGTGCTCAGGTCTGTGCTCAGGTCTGTGCTCAGCTCGGTGCTCAGGTCTGTGCTCAGCTCGGTGCTCAGGTCTGTGCTCAGGTCTGTGTTCAGCTCGGTGCTCAGGTCTGTGCTCAGGTCTGTGCTCAGGTCTGTGCTCAGCTCGGTGCTCAGGTCTGTGCTCAGGTCTGTGCTCAGCTCGGTGCTCAGGTCTGTGCTCAGTTCTGTGTTCAGCTCGGTGCTCAGGTCTGTGCTCAGCTCGGTGCTCAGGTCTGTGCTCAGGTCTGTGCTCAGGTCTGTGCTCAGCTCGTGTGCTCAGGTCTGTGCTCAGGTCTGTGCTCAGCTCGGTGCTCAGGTCTGTGCTCAGGTCTGTGCTCAGCTCGGTGCTCAGGTCTGTGCTCAGGTCTGTGCTCAGCTCGGTGCTCAGGTCTGTGCTCAGCTCGGTGCTCAGGTCTGTGCTCAGGTCTGTGCTCAGCTCGGTGCTCAGGTCTGTGCTCAGCTCGGTGCTCAGGTCTGTGCTCAGGTCTGTGCTCAGGTCTGTGCTCAGCTCGGTGCTCAGGTCTGTGCTCAGGTCTGTGCTCAGCTCGGTGCTCAGGTCTGTGTTCAGCTCGGTGCTCAGGTCTGTGCTCAGGTCTGTGTTCAGCTCGGTGCTCAGGTCTGTGCTCAGCTCGGTGCTCAGGTCTGTGCTCAGGTCTGTGCTCAGCTCGGTGCTCAGCTCTGTGCTCAGGTCTGTGCTCAGCTCGGTGCTCAGCTCTGTGCTCAGCTCGGTGCTCAGGTCTGTGCTCAGGTCTGTGCTCAGGTCTGTGCTCAGCTCGGTGCTCAGGTCTGTGCTCAGGTCTGTGCTCAGCTCGGTGCTCAGGTCTGTGTTCAGCTCGGTGCTCAGGTCTGTGCTCAGGTCTGTGTTCAGCTCGGTGCTCAGGTCTGTGCTCAGGTCTGTGTTCAGCTCGGTGCTCAGGTCTGTGCTCAGGTCTGTGCTCAGCTCGGTGCTCAGCTCTGTGCTCAGCTCTCCAGAGCGTGTGCGGGGTGGGGCCACGGCTGCCTGTCCCGGTAAGGGGAGGAGAGAAGAGAGGCAGAGGCGGTACTTTTCTCCGCGGCTCGTTTCGCGGCGCTGGAGACTGCGGGACCAGGGCTGGAAAGACAGCCGGGGAGAATCAGCACACCCAGCACAGTCCTGACCCCCTCCCCTGCTCCGTGCTCTCTTTTTGTGGACTGCACAACATTCCTATGAAATATAACTGCTTTTAATGGCATGTGGCTTGTAACTTTACTTCTGCTGTATTCTTTACACAAAGGTAGGTGAAACTTCCCTAATTATCTTTTCAAGACTTGGCGTGATATTTAAGTTATTGAAACTCTTGCACATAATGTTTTATATTAGAACAAGGCTTGGGAGTGCGCATTCATAGATTCATGGGTTATCACAATTATAATAACATCAGCCAATTATGGGTTTTTTCTTCCCCAAAACGATGTATATCTAGTATCAAAACAGAACTAGTCTATGTGATTGTAGTGGACGTCTTGCATGTTGTAAAAAACGAGAGAAAAAGCTTTGGTTCAAATGGGTAAAATCGATGTATTTGTGTTTTGCATAATGAATGTGAGACCTCGTGAATATGGAGGCTGCTGAATAGGAGAGGCTGATAAGAATCTGCAGGCGCGCACGGAGAGACTGGTCACCTCACGCACTGACTTTGGACATAAGCCGATTGTTTGTCCAAAAATCTCACAAGTTTCAGCAAACTTTAACACACATGGAAACATGAAATCTTGTTAAGTGATGTCATTCAGGATGTCAGTTATAATTGGGAGGAGGTCCTCACAGGTACGCCCTATAGTGACTTAAAACAATGTGAAACATACCCACACATGAGAAGCACACGTATGTGATGAGAAAAGATTGATGGAGGGTGCTTAAATTGATGACAGGGACACAGCTTTTAATAGAGATAATACGTCCCAATTGGATGTTTAAATACGTGCTCGTATATTACATCTGATGTCCACGATTATATGTTGTAATAGTAAGTGTATGGCGCATAGTCAGTTGTTATCTTGCTCGATCTAATTATTCATCCACCATTTTCTGTGGCACCGGATTGCACTGATTGGCTTCTCTCTAAATACTGCGGAAGAGGGAGAAGTGTTCTTTTGCCCCGGAATATTGTTGTGCTGTCCTTGCTATTTGGTATTCATAATACAGTATTTGAAGTGGTTATTGTCTTTCCGTATACATTGAGCTGATCATTATTATGTGTTGTATTGCTCATTTTCTCATACTTCTGTGGTACAAGTGTGACTGTGACGCCCTGATCGCTGCGCTTGGCCTTGGCAGTGCCCTCTGCCAGTCTGCAGTTGTTTTGTTCTTTGAAATAAAAGCTGTAGAGTAAATGAGTTACAATCATAGACGCCATTTATTGACTTAACGTATCCCAAAGAACATTTAACCTAAATGGTGTCCTAAAGTAGACCAGTAGGTTTATTGTGGGTGATGGCAGTGAAAACAACACTTATTTATTTTTTATTTGTCCGCCCTGTTACATTTGTGATTCCTTGTGTTTTTACGTTTACTTAGGACTGATAATTAATGAATTATTAATTAAGTTAATGTTGACACTGCTGCTGCGGAATTT
This sequence comes from Knipowitschia caucasica, assembly GCA_964034765.1. Taxonomy (NCBI): domain Eukaryota; kingdom Metazoa; phylum Chordata; class Actinopteri; order Gobiiformes; family Gobiidae; genus Knipowitschia; species Knipowitschia caucasica. The sequence goes on from OZ035832.1 coordinate 9,274,450, forward strand.
CTGTCTGGATTTTGCGTATCTGTTTTTGCGTATATGTGCTTTAGATAGTGGAAAGATTTTCAAGTGTTAAGAATGGCCTATTTTTTAGTGAAATATGGAGTGAATTAGTGGGTGAGTGTGTGAGTGGGTGTGCGTGTGTGTGTGTGTGTGTGCGTGTGCGTGTATGTAGTCCGCTCTGGCTTCAGGGAGGCGGCAGCACACCTATGAGAGCGTGAATGAGCAGTGCTGTCTACGTGTCATCTGTACAGAGAGGAAATGTAACGCTTCACACGACTAAATGAAATCTTGCTAGACACGACTAAATTAAATGTTTTAGGCCTCAAAGGCCACACACACAGGCCTGGAGAGTTTGACGTGTTACTGCTGTGAGCAGAGAAGCCGCGCACCTTCGTAAGGGCACCAGTCAGGTGTTGACTGTCCACATTACGCTGGGACACTAGTATCGTTTCTTTGGAGTTGGCCATGCTTTAATTATTTCATCAATCAGTTTAATTCTGGTCTGATCCAGTTCAAGTCACCGGGCCTTTTTTCAACAGTGAGCATGGTGTGCTGTGTGCTGTTATTGCCTTTTAACACACACCCAATGACAGCGCTGTGAAGTGACGCTCTTGGGCCCAGACAGCCAAACATGTGCTTGCAACACAGTAGATGCGTCCAATTTTTTGATGATTATCAATGCATTCTTTTGTTTAGCAGTTATATGGGCCTATTTCACTTCGTAAAGACTTGTTTTTTCCAATGACATGACGTGAGAAACGTGTGTGCAGCAGTTATGATGGAGTAGACTGTCAAATTCTTAGCGGTTTGTGAGTTTGTCTCGCAACTTTTAAGTCCCAGGTTTCGTTTTCGTGGTGTTTTGTTTTTAGTGTTCTCAGGAAACGTGTCACGTGAACGTGAATTGACGCATCAAAGACGATAAAGAGGACTGTTGGTTTTCATCTGTCCCTAAACAAAGGGAGGGTAGAATATGGCCAACATATTGATCCCTATTGCCCTTTGACTTGACCAAACCGCTTACTTTAGATTCTAAAGTGAATAGGAAAACAAGCGCAAGATATTTTTTATAGTTGAATTGCAGCTTGGGTATAGCATAAATCTTTTGGGAAACCCTGCGTTCACAGAGGAAGACCTGACAGCATTACTTTCATGGTTTATATTTCGTGCACTCTCCTCGAAGGGCATGTTGTGGCGCTCTCCATGGTGCTGAAAGCGCAAATACTTCAAACTTACAGTAGGTGTCCTTGATTGACACAGATAAATAATAGAAAGAGTTGAGTTGGCCTGAATTAGGTTGTTTGAAAACCAAGGATATGCTCCTGTTCTTGTTGCTGCGTGACACAACCACTACAGCAGTCTGGCATCAATCTGTAAAGCACATGTTGTTGTCCTACTACTACTACTACTATTGCTACTACATCTTCTATGAAACCCTTTTTATAAAACTTATCTTGACACTCGTAGGTGTTTCTCAATTTAACACAGACACCCATTGAAGCACAACAGTTAGAACTTATTTGAAGGATATTAGGAGGATTTGCAAATGAACAAACTTCACATCTCTCAGAACGATCAGGAAAGTGTGACCATGTGTTGTTACTTGTTTAATTATAACTTTGATTCCATAATGTTTATGTCTTCTACTCATTATGGGAATGCAACTTGGAAATTCATTATTTACACATTTATTGTGGTGATATAAGGCTCTCTAAACCTTAATGAATTTGTAATTGCTGAAACCCTAGTACATGAGCATTATAGAGAAGGAACTAAATCAGGCTTTGTTGACATAATACAGTAAAAGGGATTAATTAAGTACCATTGTCTGAAAAGAATTTTCCCAGCTCAGGGCATAGTGTCTTCCCTTGGCCCACAGCCAAGCTTAGCTCAGCACTTCTTAATACTCCTCTACACCCCCCATGCCTTCTTAACCTCAGTGAACACATGCACAAGCCCACTGTTCCCTAATGTGTTTCTTTAAAAGGAACTAGAGCTGCTATTATGACAGAGTATCATTTTCGTCTTAAAACATGGCATTATCTAAGGCTGTTTAGAAACAAATGCTATGTTAGAAATAAAAGTCTTATCAAACTTATTGCTGTTTTCTCTTTTTAAAAACAGTTATGAACCAAACATGAGGGGTGCGATTTAGCAGGTCATGTGAGCCTTCATTCTTCAGCGGGTGCACAGCAGCAAAGAGGTCCCTCGACACGTATTAGATGAGACAGATTAGGTTATACACAGAATAAGATGGATAGAAGCCATTTGGAGGAGAGCAGAAGTACCCTAAAGCTAGTTGTTGCTTCACTGTAACTGTACAGTAGCACTCATAAACCAGTAATAGATCATATTTATATTTTTAAAGCATTTGACATATGGACAACACCTTCACCTAAATTAATCCTTCTCTCTTTCCCTTTTTTATCAACAGTTAAGAGTGAGGATGTTATTTCTACGCGACTGTACTTTGTGAACGCCTCCCTGCAGCGGGTGACCTTCTCCAGCTCAGTGGGGGTGTCCCTGCCCTGCCCCGCGGGCGGCGCCCCCCATGCCGTCCTGCGTTGGTACCTGGCTGCCGGAGACGACATTTACGATGTACCCCATATCCGGCACGTGCATGCCAACGGCACCCTCCAGCTCTACCCCTTCTCTCCCTCTGCCTATAACAGCATTATCCATGACAATGAATATTTCTGCACGGCTGAGAACCAGGCAGGCAAGATTCGCAGCCCCAGCATTCACATCAAAGCAGGTGAGCAACCAATGTTTCTTTGACTTTTTTGTTTAAGCTGTCAGTGGAACATAAGATTAAGTCGTGACTAGACTGCTTTAGGTTGATTAGACTGAATATCAAATTAAACACAAAGGAACTAATACAAATAATAAGATAATAATAATATGGCTTGACGTTGTTCTACAATTCTCTCAATTTAACTTACTATATGACACTGTTGAATAGATAAAGAGTGGTTGATGCTGCTGAGTATCCTGCCAGAGGGCAGCTGTGGCTGCAGTACAGGTATCTGGTACACCTCTGAGTTGGAGAAAGATTGCACAGAAAAAAGATTCTTATTCTTGAGTATGCTTTTTATTTGATCGTTATTTTTTTTTGGCAATGATCATGGATACAATTACATTGACATTATTATGATTTATAAAGAAATGTATTTGATTTGAAAAAAACAAAAAAACAAACATACATTGTTATTACTGGTGTTTTATTGTCTGAAGTTGCAAACTGAACAAAACAATTTACATTTTCTGGACGTAATCTGAAATGGCCATTTACAGTTTTTACATGTTGACCTTGTGTACGGGGACACAGAAAATATATGTGATTTGACATTATTTGAAGAACTGCTCCTTTAATGCCACCACTTTCTAAACACGTTGTCACCCTTTTTACATGAATGAGCCATTTAGCCAACTTTAGCTACTTGTCTATTCATAAAGAAATCCATACTGTACATCCATCTCAGTATAGCAACATAAAGTAGTAATATAATGTGCTTAAAATATTCTTTTAGGGCAAAGAGGTATTATGAAATAGCAATTTAAATCTCCAGACCTGAATTTGATTGTGTATGTATTTCATTTGCTGAAGACAACTGAATCCCCTTGAACAAAAAAGGCCTGGTCACTGTGCCTTCCAGACATCAGGCTGTAAAAGATATCCAAAAGATTAGCAACAACGTATTTTAAAGGCACACTGCAAAGTTATTGTGATTCTTAAGATGCAATATTTGGATATAATATCTTAAAATGTAATCTCAAAATCCACTTTCTTTCTTCTTATAGTGGCTTTCCCTTGTCATTTACGCACACAGCTGTTTTCAGTACTATTCATGCATGTTTGAGTTATTCATATGTTCATCTACACAGCTCTCCTCAGTCCTCTGACTGTCTTTCTTTGGCAATTTTCTTTTGTAAATCCATGATATGTGGAGGATCCACTCGCCTTAAATTCTCATTTCTGCATGAAAGACAAAAACATAATCACATCTCAACTTTGTCTGTGGAGGGGATGTGAGTACGTTCCACTGATGCTCCAACAAGGGCACAAGGGGACTTCAGGAGGAGCTACGCGACTCGTTCCTTTTATGACATAGATTTAGCTCATTCTAAACATTTCATACGAAGCATATGTTTAATAAAGAGCCAGGGGTCATATATTCTCAAATCATAGGGAACAGAATCAGGTTGTGTACCCTTTAAAGCTTATAAATGTGTAAAGCGGTTAAATGTGTAAATCCACTGCTGTGTTGAACAGTCTCAAAAATATGAGATTTTCATCAATATCCCATTTTGAAAATGTCCCAATATCTGTGTACATGATGAGTATAACTTCTATCGGTGACACCTGCGGATCAATACATATTTATTTGTATATTTTAAATGCACAATGTTATAAAAGAAAAGTCTTCCCACCTCCACATGTCCTGGAACACTACCAAATGAAGAGTTAAATATCTCTGTTTTTAAAATGTGTCAAAACGGAATACAAAAAGTCATAATCTTAAAGTTAAAATCTTTAACATGTTTTGTCATTGTCAATACATTTAAAGACTTTGTTCAAGAAAGTGCAAAACTTTATTTGTATGCACCAAAATAGCACACAAGCCTTTCAAATATGTTTTCTAATGGCACTTATCTCTTTTTGTAAATTAACAATTTTAATATTGACGCACACGGCTTTTGAGATACTAAACATTTTGAAAGCACAAATGTACATACGCTGCAAAAAGACATATGATTAATTTCTTTCCAAGCAGTCTGAAAATAAACACGTGACTTTCGAGAAAGAAATGTAAATAATTTTGAAGAATCATTACCTCTCTCAATATTGTGGTCTTGAGTCAGTCTAAGAACTAGTGCACAGCGATAGTAGAAACATTAAAGGTTCTTCTTTTGGCTGGACATGACGTCAATGACACTAAAAGTGTCACCAGGGCAATGAAGGAAAATAGGAATTTATGGATTTACACAGCTGCTAAGGTCACATGACCAATCAATGTAAACATGACTACTTATCATACATCAATGGTCATACCAGTACAGATCCAGACATGACTCTGATCTGTTTAGGATCAGTCCAGGTTCAGACCCAAAGTTTAACTGTATGATACCCAGGAGCTTCTCCTGGGTCTGACAGAACCCATCAGACTTCTGGAAGACCTCAGAACTCCAAGCAGGGCACATTGCCTTGAAGGAGTCTGGTGTAAGCGTGAATGATTGATGGTGGTCGAAGAAGCCGATGGCACATATTGGTTGCCTCACTTCTGTCAATCTGCTCCAGGGCAGCTGTAGCTACAGTAGTAGTGCATATAAAATTGATTAGGAGCGCGTTATTGCCCTTGAAATGCCCTAGTTGTGTTTTGCAGGAGAAGTCACTGCATGTGTTATCAGGGGTGGTTAAAGCAGCGCTCTGACTGGTCATGAGTTTTACTCTGGACGGCTGACCCCAGTGCGGCACAGTAGAACAAAAACATCCAATCTTTTGGATACACTATATGGTGCATTAGTGCTTGTAGGTCCTGGGTTTGATTCCACCTACAGACAATGCCATTCTTTTTGGAGTATGCATGTTCTCCCAATGTCTGCATAGGCGTTCTCTGGGTGCCGCAGTTTATCCTACCACTGGGGACAAGTGCCTCCTACGGTCAGTTGAACCCGCTTCCACTTCTGTGTGGAAAGCGCTTTACAATTGTTGCTTTACAATTGTTGCTTTACAATTGTTGCTTTACAATAATTACTCTGTCTGTGAAAGGGTCTATAAAGAATAAAGATTAAACTTATATCGGTTTAATAAAGGTATATAAGAGCCTTTTCTTCTTCTGGGTGGATCATCTAGACTATTGGTCTTCCTACATTTCAATCATTCTGGTGATACATTTTAGTAGGTCTTCCCTCTAGGGAGGCCGGTTCTTTCCTAAAATTTGGTAACATCCTCCTATATACCTTTAAGCTTTCAGGTGGAATATGTGCATCTGTAGAGCATGTAACAAGTCCATACAAACGTGTCTGAATGAGGTTCTAAGATAAAAGTGGCTCATAATCAGATTATTTTTATGATTAAAATTTAGCAAGTGGTAAAGGACAGATGCGCAAATGGCTCATGCACTGAACCTTCTTTTGTGCCATGCTGTTGGTCAGGCTCAGGTTGGTGTGGACTTCAATTGCCCATGTCCTTATACATCACAAGCACACGTTTCGTGTTCACATTTAAATCGCTGTATCCCTGAAACGGTATAGACACAGAGACATACAATATCTAGTCACAAACAAGCGCACTATGCACACCAGCCTGTGCACAGCTCATGCCAGCAAGCCTCCTGTCTCCCAGTCTCTCCATCTGTCCATGGACTGGAAAGTCCCCTAACCACTCATAAACTGAATCACACATACACACAAACACACATCCATTTTAGGCAGGCTTGCTCTTTGTGTTTATTTGCCAGCTCTTTGTCAGAATGTTGGGAAGGAAACATTTGGGAGAGTCATCTACATGCAAGGATGTACAGATTATTTATCCATTGTAGATACATTTGGATAATAAATATATCATGGCATGTTTCAGACAGAGATAGATCAATATATTATTAAGGCTGCAAATAAACAGGTTTGGTGATAATGCTAGTTTGCAAGGGCCTTTATTTTATAAATTAATGAATAATGTCTTGATGGATCTTGATGGCAATAGGACAGATGCCTATTAAAGAAGAGAAGGAGAGGATTACATGAAAATATCCAGTATTTGTTGAAAGTTTTTGTAGCTCATCATTTGCATTTGCGGTTGTATTGATACTATGCAATATGTGAAATACTAAGATAAGATTTGCTTTATTTATCTCACATAGGAGAAATTTACATGTCACATTTAGCATGGATAGAGACACTCAGATTGTGCAAAAGGAGGAAATGTGCAAACATGTAACATGCAGGATATATGTACAATAAAGTGACAATAATTATGTGCAACAAAGTGACAAGTGTCAATTGGAAACAGTGTCAATAGTAGTGCAGGTTTTCACACAGTGATCATTTAAAGTGACTTATTGTACAGTCTGACAGCGGTGGGCAGGGCTGGACTGGGACAAAAAAACGGCCCGGGCATTTTTTCCTTCTTACCGGCCCAGGCATGTTTTTGTCACTTTTTTACAGTTTGTTTATACCAGGGATCGGCAACTCAAAAGGTTCAAAGAGCCATTTTTGACCAAAAAACTAAAAACATCTGTCTGGAGCCGCAAAAAAATAACAGCCTTGTATAAAGCTTATATGAAGGTTACACAATGTAGCTACATTAGCTACATTAGCCTAATATCTAAATGACCAAGTAAAGGCTACAAATACATAATAAGCATTCATGATTATCAAATGTGTGTTTTCACTGCAGCGTGTCCTGGGGAGAATGACGCACCACGTGATGACTCTGCTTTAACTTTGACTTCCATTTTTTTGCCTTCATGCAACTGTAGAAATACAGTAAATAAATCTGCTTTTTGGCTCAAAGGTCACACACCTGCACTGTCCGCTAATATCGATCACGTCACAGGCTGAAGTTTGCTGAAGCTGAATGTCCTTAATGGCCTTTTCTTTCACAGTCTTTGCGGAGGTTTTTGAAGTCTGAAAAAAGTGCTCTGGATTTTGTATGAAAGAATCCTTCACGTAATCCCTGTGAACGGTATTTAGTGCTTCATTGTTCCTCGTGTTGCAACAAAACTTCCTATTACATCGCAAACATGAAGCAGTCCTTCCTCATTGACTGAAAGCAAATGTTCAGTCTTGTTCTTAGTCCAGTCTTATTATCGACTCTTTCTCTTTTTATCTTTGGGATCCGTGCGCACACGCCGGTTTGTTTACAGCAGCGGCCGCCTGGCTCGGGGCTGCGTCACAGGATATGACGCACTACGTTGACAGAAATGTTGAAATTGAATTACTTATACTTACTTACTTATACACATTTTTACAGCATTGAAATACGTTAGGAATGTTTTTCCTACCACAGAAACCACATTCAAACTAGGAATAAAATATAGCCCTCCCGCTCCATTTTCAGACATTTTTGAAAAGGCTCCAGGAGGGGGCACTTTAGGGGCACTAAAGGTTGCCGACCCCTGGTTTATACAGTATGTGGAAGCATACTGTGTAGAGGATCAGGATGTCTGCAGTTTCAACAAAAAAATAAAGTGCAATAGTCTACATTACAAGAGAGTAATAAACATGTCTCAGAGTGAGGGAGGTGACACAGACAACACTATTGTTTGTTACAGGGATGAGAATTGGTCAAAAAAGTCTGAAATGCATAATGTCAGCCATTTGCTGGCTCTAAATCTGTTTAATTTGTTCACAACATTTTACTTTTGGGCTCAAATATGAACTTTTAATGCAATGGAAAATTTAGGTACCCGGGCTTTAATTTAGTCGTACTTTGAGAGGAGAGGGGAGACGCGGACTTTTTCCTGCAGCGGTGTATTTATTGGGTGCACAAATTACGCAAAGACATGCATGGTCCTGTGCGCGTTTATGGTCTTGGGTATATGGTCACGTTGCGGCTACGCGCTCACCGTGTTGTGTTGTGAGCGGTTCCCGGTGAGCGGTTCCCGCGTCCAGCTCAGAGCCGCTGGATGCCGGAACACTGCGGCCGCTGAGGTGGTGGAATCCCGTTTGAGTACATACAGCAGGTGCCCCGCGGACACGCGCGCTCCCCTCGAACAGTTCTCAACGGATTTACACTTTTCACAAACATGTTTTTTGTATGAGGCAGACAGACCGGCCCAAATATGGGCATCGGCCCTTCGGGCATTGCCCGGTACGCCCGATGGCCAGTCCAGCCCTGGCGGTGGGGATAAAGGCCCTGCGGTAGCGCTCCTTCCTACACTGAGGGTGCCTCAGTCTTCCACTGAAGGAGCTCCTCAGCTCCTCTACAGTCCTGTGCAGTGGGTTGGAGGTGTTGTTCATGATGGAGGTGGCTTTGACTAGCACCCTCCTGTCCCTCACCTCCTCCACAGAGTCCAGGGGGCAGCCCAGAGTGGAGCTGGCCCTCCTGACCAGCTTTTTTCAGTCTGTTTCTGTCCCGCTCTGTGCTGCCCGGGGCCCAACACACGGCAGCGTAGTAAATGGCAGAAGCTACCACAGAGTCATAAAAAGTCCTGAGCAGAGGCCTGCTCACTCCGAAGGACCTCAGCCTCCTCAGAAGGAAGAGGCGACTTTGGCCCTTCTTGTGCAGGGCGTTTGTATTATGGGACCAGTCCAGTTTATTGTTAATGTGAACACCCAGGTACTTGAAGCTGTCCACCAGCTCAATGTCCTCCCCCTGGATGTTCAGCAGCGTGTGGGAAAGTGGTTTTCTCCTGAAATCGATGACCATCTCCTTGGCCTTACTGGTGTTCAAGCACAAGTGGTTGCGCTCACACCAGTCAACAAAGTCCTAGATAACCGACCGATATTCCAGTTCGTTCCCCTCAGACACACAGCCCACGATGGCGGAGTCGTCGGAGAACTTCTTCTAAGTATGGAGCAGCTGTAGGTTTTAAGGCTGTAAAATTAATTTTAAAACCACACACTTTATATATTTACTCACTTTTCTCACTAGTTTAAACAATCGGGATGCAGAACACATTAGGCGTGTTTGCCCTTGCACTATTCCTCACCGCTCAGGGCGGCACGGTGGCTGAGTGGATAGCACTCTCGCATCTCAGCAAGAAGGACCTGGGTTTAAATCCCTGCTCCAGTTTCTTCCGGGTGCTCCGGTTTCCACTACCACTAAAATTATGCACTATAGGTCTAATCCTTCAGCAAGCCGAGCATCAAAATCTGGAGATGGGTTCCCGGGCGCCCCAAGTACGGCGACCACTGCTCCTGACATGAGTCTTAGTGGCATCAGGATGGGCAGAGGACAAATTTCCCTACGGGGACAATAATGTTCACATTTACATTTACGCTTTTTTGACTTTTCTCTGCTTTAAACATAAATACGTTGCTATTTGGCCTTCATACACATGCCCAGAGTAGTTTTTACTGATTCCTTCAAGCTTTAGTTAGGCTGAGTTTACACAGAGACAATGTGGCAGTAAAACGGTATAGTTGGATGTCGGTTGCTACCAACCGTTCATACGAAGACTGTGTTCCAGGGGGGTGAAAACGTAAGTGTTCAGATCCAGCCTGCAGAGTGGGACAACTCAGAAACGCTGCACAGCGGGGGCTCTTTCACACCCGCAAGAGGGAAGAAGGTGTGAAATCCCCCTCTGCTCTGACCCCCGCCTCCATGCTTCTCTCCGCACGTACATTTGGACATGCGCAGTAGCGGAGAACAAACAAAAACAACAATGGCGCCGCGCGCACTAACTAGCTTCGTGGGCTTCCAGCGCGGGACAGAGGATAACTCTACTCCTTCGTTCGTCCAAACGGGACCACGCGAAGCTCTAGGTTCAGTTCCCATTTTCACAGCTGCTGTTAAAATGCAGAATGATGTTGGTGCGTTCTGAGGGTCTGGCACAGGAAGTGAGTATACTGCCGGGAGGGGGGCTGGGGGTCGTGTGTCGTGTTGTAAAGTTTATCTGCCCACTACTGGCCGGGTGCTAGAACTACATAGTTTTTCAAACTCATGTGAACGCTGAGAAATTTGCATTAGGAGCCTGGTCGTTTCTGTTAATAGCCTGGAAACGTCTGCGCAGCGTCTCAGTATAAACAGGGGCTTAGAGCGATCTTTCTGTTTCATTCCCGAGAGGCAGCGAAACGCCGGGTCGACATCTATATGACAAATATGTAATATATATTTTTTATCTAAAATGGGTCTTAAATGTTGTCGCCAAAACAGGAAAAACAATACACAGTAAAAAGGCTGTTTGTTGTTAAAAATGAATAATGATAAAAATCACTACAATTGTACACCGTACAATATGTCTATGATACGGTGTCGCGTCCACTACATGGAGCTATACTGTTTTTTCTAAAAGTGTAGACGAAGACCTCTGCAAATAAATTACCAAAAACAACCAGGCTCCTTGTTTGAAGTGCTAAGCGTCTAAACGACGACGGAAAACAATAGGCAGTGGAACTTTACAAAATGACACACGCAACCCCCAGCAGTATAACCACTTCCTCAAAAACATCCTCAGGCCTTTGCAAAACAGGAAAAAATATACCAACATCATTCTGAATTTAAAAGTAGCAGTGAAAATGGAAACTTAAACTAGAGCTTTGCATGGTTTTGTTTGGACGAACGAAGGGGTAGAATTCTCCGTGTAGCGCTCGAAGCACACAATTACATTAGTGTCATTTCAACCTGGAGACACTCGAACAGGCAAAACATGGTATTAGAATTGTATGTTGGTTGGCAGGTAATCTGACACTGCATGAATTACACATATCAGAATCAGAATCATTTTTATTGCCACGTGAGTAACAAAGTTACCACTTGGAAATTGTCTTGGCAGAGAGCGTGCCACTTCGCCATTTGCGGCGCTGTGTGCAGCAAGAAACAGCAGAGAGCAATAACATACAGTTCACAGACAATTGGATAGACACATTGTGCTTTTTATAAACCACGGATTTTTTTCTCGGGATGAGCACCTCCGGCGGCTGGCCCAATGTGGCTGTCAGAGGGGGGCGGGATCAGGGAGGGGGTGAGTAGGAAAACAATGAGGAATGGAGGGGAGGGAGGGAGCAAGATGGATAGGTAGAGGGAGGCGGGGGTGAGGGATCCTTGCTGGAGACTGAAATAGTGTGAGTTGTTGTAGATTGTGGGACCTTGTTTATGGCCTTGGTCGAGGAATGTGAGATAAGAGTGGAGAGAAGACACAGCAGGAGAAAAACACATCGCCTGAGAGGGACAATATTATATGCAATGTAGCATCAAAAACAGGCAGATATTCTATTAATTCCAATTAAACCGAATTACGGCGCCCTCAGACCCCGTACACAGGGGCAAATCCAAGCCGGGTCAGAGAGTTCAAGCCTGACAAACGTCATTCAATCTCAATTCCAGAGTTTTATGCCCATCGAGTGAACGAGCTGCGAGGTCTTTGATCAACTGTTCCACCAAAACCACTCTCCTTTGTCCAGACACGGCACTCTCAACCACGACGCGGCTTAGCTCCTTGTACATCCCATCAATTTTGTCGGCCAGCAGGTCGTGAATCTTGCAAACTGCCATGCCACCGAATTTGTGGTAGAAGAGGATCGCTCCAAACCCAAACAGGAGGATTCCCACCACCAAAATGCCAAAGATATATACGTCTTCCGAATCTACAATGGACAGGGTCGACAGACAGAGGGGCTGAAACTTGTTCCAGCTGTCAAGAGTATACCCCGCCGGTGAAGTCCCGTCCGGGCACACGGGCTCTCCAGACCCACGCTTACGTGTTGAAAAGATAGAATCAATTGCGTTGAGGGACCAGTTAATCATTTCCATTCTGTTAAAGTTGTCTGTGGCAAAACTCCAGGAAAAAAGACAAAAACAGGAGATAGCAAGCCGTTCAGAAGCAGGAGCGGACTAAGACACGTCTTTGCTCGACGGAGGAGGAAGTGAATATGACACTAAAGACAATATTTTCAAGATTACATTTATTGTAATGAACAGAATGTGGTTTGGATTTGACAGAGCACTGCACGATTGCAGAAGGGGAATGAAATTATGAGATGAAATCCCCCGGGGCCTAGACCCTGGTGGTGGTAGCTAGGAGAAGGATGAAGGAGCTGGCCTGGAACAAGGCGGAGATGGGGAGGAGGAGGGTTGCGGCATGAATGAAGCTGCTGCTTGGATGGAGCTTCTGCGTGATATGAAGCTGATGCAGGCAGTGCCTGATTGCTGCAGGTGAGGGTTTGCATGAGGCGCTGCGCAGCTGAGTGTGATTGACTGATTGCTGTTGCCCACAGCAACAGCAGGAGCTCTCAGAGCTGGGTTCTCAGGTCTTCCACTCTGAATTTCCGCTTTAGCTTCATTTTAGCCAGAGAATTCACACCTTTTTCTTCAGGCGGCTGTGAAACAGCCCCCCCGCCGAGCAGCGTATCTGTTCTGTTCCACTCTGAACACTTGTGTTTTCACCCCCTGAAACACCGTCTTCATGTAAGCATAAGGCCAATCCGATACCCGATTCTAATGCCGCATTCAGACCAGATCATGCATTGTGGGGACTTTCAATGCAAAGTCAATGGTGATGTGCGTTCGAGCATGAAACTGCATGTGCGTCTCGGAATACATGCACGGCAGAGGCGCAGGAGCGGAAAATCGACGCACACAGGAGATAAACATTGCTGAACGTTTCCTCGGGACGCTCTTGCAGTGACCAATCAGAGAGCCAAGAGCAAAGTGGTCACGGGGTCTGAGCAAGCAGACTGAAAATACGCGTTAACAGCCAAAACAGGAGCTACACCAGGACTAAACCAGTACTAAACCAGGGTTGACATAGTGCTTGTGAATACATTCTCATGCTCCCGTGACTGTATCCAACTGCTTTGAGTGTGTGCGCCGATGCGAGGTGCAAGCTGTTTAATGATAATGACGCACCTCCGTGAAAACATACTGCTGTTATTTAAAGTCTTTGGAAGGTCTCTGGACACAGAGACGCTGCAGAGCTGCATTATTGGAGAAGTACTTTACACAGAAAGCCGCTAGCTTAACTCCGTTAGCATCAAAGTCCGCCCGCTACTTCCGCCACTTCCGGCAGGCACCACCGCAGTCCAGGACTTCTGGTCTGTACACTGCTGCGTCTGAAATTTAGAGAATTTGCGTCTGGTGCGTGCGGGAGCTGAGTTCCAGCGTCGGCGGTCTGAACGCCCCATAACATTTTACTGTTGCAGCGTCCTCGGGGCGGGGGCGGGGGGAGACGGGCTCACAGGCAAAAAAGCAGACTTCTCTCTGGATCAGCTCGTTTGAGATGATATGACATCACCTCTATGCAAAAGATGGCTATAATCTCACTCAAGTTTTGAGCGTTGTATGGTGTATTGCTCAAATTATTATTATTAGCAAAATATGGCACCTTTTAAGCTGGGCATACATCGAACAGCTGCAGAGGATATATACACTGTATATACAGCTGCAGAAGATAGTACCACTGTAGACACAGCTGTAGAGGATAGTACCACTGTAAATACAATAAGTAACCTAAGTAAGTAAGTAATCTTTATTTTTATACCGCCTTTCACAGACCAGAGTCACAAAGCGGTTTACAATTGTGGGCATTGTCCTCTCACTCCACACAGAGATGGAAGTGAAGTCGCCAGTACAGGAGATGCATGTCAGACCTGTTGTACATGTTTTTAGTGGTAGGGGAAACCGGAGTACCCGGAGGAAACCTACGCAGACACGGGGAGAACATACAAACTCCACTCAGAAAGGCCCTGTTCTGACCGGGACCCAGGACCGGTGAGACGCGAGAGTGCTATCCACTGTTCACAAATACAGTCCTACAGTGTGGTCTAGACCTGGTTTAAGAACTGGTTTAGGGTTTTATTCTGTAAATATAAGACGTGTGCACATTGTCATGTGTTGTGTAAAATGTAAAGACTCAATAATAACGGGGAGGGCTGTGCGGTAGAGAGGTTTGACTCATTTTTTTTAAAGCCTTCTCTTGCAATAGACAGGACCATTGACCCAAGTGAGACCAACCTTGTTAGATACTGCTGTAGACCAATCACTGTGGGCCTTGGTTTGCTGATATTATGCAACGGTTTAGGAGTTTACACACAGGTAATGAAAAGCCAATCAGGGCGCAGAAAACGATGCACTGTACAAAAGCACACAAAAATGCACTCAAGAAAATTCACACATTATCGAAGGACCACTGTCCCAGTAAATCTCAGGCCGATTTTCAGTCTATTGCGTAAGCAATATATGTCCAATAAACAACTTCCCCAATGTCCCGAACCTGTTTATCAATGTGAAATGTTCATGTTCAGCAGGAGGAAAACAGTTTTACACTATGAGTACATAGCTCTTTTAATAAATACAACAAAAGTTAACAAAAATCTAAACATATTTTCTTAGGTAAGAGCAATAAAGAGTTAGATGTTTTTTTTTGTTTTTATTTAAACAAAACAATCTTGCTGATAAAGATATACTGTACAACTTAAAATGCATTCAAATTACAGCCTTATTGCTAAATTTTTTTAAAGATTTATAAAAAGATATGAGCACTGGCCCTGTGCATCAATTAGTTATGAAATTTACTATTTCAGATTTGCCTCCATGTCCTCGTTTGAATAAATGATAAATGTATTGTATAACGTATATTTGGACATGATCATTGATCAGCTATAACTTGTCATTAATTGCCAATAATTAATACTGTTAGCAAAAAGCAAAGCATTGTGAATCTTAGGACCTGCATCATGAAATATGAACTAAATAATTTGATTCCCAAATTGTTATAGCCTAACTTGGAACCAAGGTAGATCTTGGCTCACACGTGTTTTGAGAAGTTGCCCATTCCTGCCCTAAGATAATGCTGGATCACGAAGACCGTTTGAATTAGACTGACTACTCCTCACAGTCACAGCAACCGAAGAAACAAATAGAAACCAAGAAATGTTTTTGTTTATTCATGAAGAGTGATTTTTATTTGAACATGTATCTTTTTCTTTGTGCCAACAACTACAGCCTCAGTCATCTTGTCAGTGTGGTTTCTAGAAGTGGACAGTCCCTCCAGCGTCACAGTGACCTTATGGTCAGCTTCAATGCTGGGATGACCTTCTCTCCCAAATAATTACAACAATTAATCAATTAAATGCTGAGGCAACCACAACTTCACAGCACCATGCGTAGGTCTGATTCACGTGTGGTGCACCTCATTACCTCCATAGACTGGTTGCCATGGGTGACAAAGACGTAAGCACTAGGGTGTGGTATGCAGCGTCTCAGGTGGTGCGGTAGAATGATGACAGCTGACAGCACATGGTGCGGCTCCCCCAAATACCAAGCCCCTCCCCCACCCCTATCCTTTGTGCCTTTGGTCTGTTTCTCCCTTCACATCTTTACATCTCTCAATTCTCCTCTTTCTCACCCCTTTTCATGCATACCGATTATCCTCTAGTTTTAGTACCAGCACCTGTCTGGATGCCAGAATTTGGTTTTCTGTGTTTTTTTAGTACTCTGATTTCAATTTTCTAATAAAAACGTTTTCAACTACAGGAAACTTATCCAGACATATTAACTCAACAAAGTTTTTTTTTAATTCCACCTGGGATCTTCACTATGTAAGATGAGAGTGAGAGAAAAAGTCAAACTGTGCCATATCACAACTGAAAAATCCAACTATTGTGCTTACATTCTCATTTTCCACCCTGATATTTTTGGCCTGTACTACAGTAACTGAATGATATTCAGACTTTTTATGTCCTTTGTTGTGGCTTTGGTCATGAATTAGTAAATGCTGTATTTGGTTTCTCTGTTGTTAATTATTGAAGTGACAGTGATACAGGACTTGCCTCCCAGTGCGTCCAGTGCACCAGACCTGTGTTTTAGCTCGTTTCTAAGCAACCAGTCTGCATATAGTCAGGCATCAGTAACATCCTAATGATTCTGCCGCTCATGCAATGGGGGTGTACAATTTACACACAAATCAGTTACACAACCATTTACCTGTAGTCTAAATCTTACTAAAAAATGAGCTTTGTTAGGTCTTCACCTATAGAGAGCTGTTCCTTATGGGTTTAAAAAAAAGAAAAAAGAAAAAATATATATGTATGTGTATATAATATATATATATGTATGTATATATAATATATATATATATATATATATATATTTATACAGTGGGGCAAAAAAGTATTTAGTCAACCACCAATTTTGCAAGTTCTCCCACTTAAAAATAATGACAGAGGTCTGTGATTTTCATCACAGGTACACTTCAACTGTGAGAGACAGAATGTGACAAAAAAATCCAGGAATTCACATTGTAAGATTTTTAAAGAATTTATTTGTAAATTTTGGTGGAAAATAACTATTTGGTCACTTCAAACAAGGAAGCTCTCTGGCTCTCACAGACCTGTAACTTCTTCTTTAAGAAGCTCTTCTGTCCTCCACCTGTTACCTGTATTAATGGCTCCTGTTTGAACTCATTATATGTTTAAAAGACACCTGTCCACAGCCTCACACAGTCAGACTCCAAACTCCACTATGGCCAAGACCAAAGAGCTGTCAAAGGACACCAGGAAAAGAATTGTAGACCTGCACCAGACTGGGAAGAGTTAATCTACAATAGGAAAGCAGCTTGGTGTGAACAAATCAACTGTGGGAGCAATTATCAGAAAATGGAAGACATACAAGACCACTGATAATCTCCCTCGATCGCAAGATCTCATCCCGTGGGGTCAAAATGATCATGAGAAAGGTGATCAAAAATCCCAACATGGGGGACCTGGTGAATGACCTGCAGAGAGCTGGGACCAAAGTAACAAAGGTTACCATCAGTAACACACTACGACGACAGGGAATCAAATCCTGCAGTACCAGACGTGTCCCCCTGCTGAAGCCAGTGCATGTCCAGGCCCGTCTGAAGTTTGCCAGAGAGCACATGGATGATACAGCAGAGGATTGGGAGAATGTCATGTGGTCAGATGAAACCAAAGTAGAACTGTTTGGTATAAACTCAACTCGTCGTATTCGGAGAAATAATTGCATCCCAAGAACACCATACCTACTGTGAAGCATGGGGATGGAAACATTATGCTTTGGGGCTGTTTTTCTGCTAAGGGGACAGGACGACTGATCTGTGTTAAGAATGAATGGGGCCATTTATCGTTAGATTTTGAGCCAAAACCTCCTTCCATCAGTGAGAGCTTTGAAGATAAAACGTGGCTGGGTCTGCCAGCATGACAATGATCCCAAACACACCGCCCGGGCAACGAAGGAGTGGCTCCGTAAGAAGCATTTGAAAGTCCTGGAGTGGCCTAGCGAGTCTCCAGACCTCAACCCCATTGAAAATCTGTGGTGGGAGTTGAAAGTCTGTGTTCACTGCTCTCGAGGAGATCTGCATGGAGGAATGGGCCAAATTACCAACTACTGTGTGTGTAATCGTTTGACCTCTATTATTGCTAACAAAGGTTATATTACAAAGTATTGAGTTGAATTTTTGTTATTGACCAAATACTTATTTTCCACAATAATTTAAAAGTAAATTCTTTAAACATTCTACAATGTAAATTCCTGGATTTTTTTTTCCACATTCTGTCTCTCACAGTTGAAGTGTACCAATGATGAAAATTACAGACCTCTGTCATTATTTTAAGTGGGAGAACTTGCACAATTGGTGGCTGACTAATTACTTTTTTGCCCCACTGTGTATATATATATATATATATATATATATATATATAATATAATTGAACACAGATTTGCTATATGTAATAATCACAAGACTTCAAAGTTATTAACAAATGTTGACAAATGTGTGAAATAAAAAAGAAATGTTGTCTTTTGGTCAGTTACTGTTCTGTTTCAGTGATTAATAGTGGACATAATCGATAAATAACTTATCCCATTGGCGGTGAGAGTCGGAGAGGGGGCTTTCATCAGTGAGCATTATCTATTTGTGAGTCAGGCCAGTTAGAAGAAGCTTTTTCTTGCACTTTACTTTTCAGAGTTTCAGAACAAAGGTTGAACAGTGACAGAAACAGGAGGAAACATGGGAAATCTATTGGTCACCAAAGGAGGTGTCCGGTGAAAATGTTCATATTAATATGATACATGTGTTTTGATTTGCATTTATGTGAAATACCTATAAACTGTATGTTAGGCGTGGATTGGGTGCTTACATCAGCTATAGTCAGGCTGATTAGAGTTAGCTAGGCGATTTGAACAGAGCCAAATTTATGCAAAAGTTTGTTGGAGTTACCAAGCACCAATCTGGAGCGGCGCCAGTATATCTCCTTTTGCGCAACTTTAGCTAAAGGCAATTTTGGTCTAAGAAGGTTTCTGATTGGTCAGTTGTTAGGACTTGTTTTTGGAATTACAAAGACAATATCACAATATTAAAGCCGCAAGCGGCGTCGAACGGCCCTCGCCGCACCGCGCGACTCCCTGCACCGCGCGCACTCCCCGCACCACGCCGCCCCGCACCAAGCCGCCCTGCACCATGCCGTCCCGCACCACGCCGCCCCGCACCAAGCCGCAACGCACCGCTCCACAACGCCCCGCACTACGCCGCACCACACCGTACCACGCAGCACCGCTAAAAGGAGGTGGCACCGCCGTGTGATGATTTGTTCCCGTAGTCATAGAAGAATGTTAGTCAAATTGTAATGAATATGATA
This sequence comes from Knipowitschia caucasica, assembly GCA_964034765.1. NCBI lineage: Eukaryota > Metazoa > Chordata > Actinopteri > Gobiiformes > Gobiidae > Knipowitschia > Knipowitschia caucasica. The sequence continues at coordinate 9,293,701 of OZ035832.1, forward strand.
AGTAGAGCTGGTTTCGCTCCCCATGTAAACTTTGACACAGTCTGTAGGGGGCGCTAATGGGCCAATTTCCAATATTTCACTTTAACCTGACCTAAACCCTGGAATTGAACAATGGATTAAAGTTTTGTGCAAATCAGACTTTGTTTGTGCAAACAGGAGCAAAATTAATGTTGTCAAAAAGAGCCAAAAAAAACCTCACATTTTGCTGCTCCGCTGCTCAAACAACGTTTCACTGATCAAAATTCCCTGAAGTCATTTTGATGGTAGATGTGTTGAGATGATGTGGAGCGATTTTGAGGCGAATCGGTGAAACGGCCGAGGCTGGTTTGATGTTTGTGTGAGGTGTACATTTGCAATGAATGGGGAGCGTTTGTCGTCGCCACAGCAACAGGGTTAAAAATAAGCCTTGGACCCAATTGACTTTTTGAATCAAGAGGGCAAAACAGATGTATGTGCAAAATTTCAAACATTTTGAAAAAACTAAATTTGAAAATGCCCATCTAAAATTTTGAAATAGTCTGTAGGGGGCGCTAATGTGTCAATTTGAATCAATTTAACTTTCAAATGACCTAGACCCTAGAGTTGAACAATGTATTAAAGTTTTGTGAAAATCAGACTTTGTTTGTGCAAACGGGAGCAAATTTAATGTTGTCAAAAACGGCCAAAAAAAGGTCACATTTTGCCGCTCCACTGCTCGAACAATGTTTCACTGATCAAAAATCCCTGAGGTCATTTTGAAGGTACATGTGTTGAGATGATGTGGAGCGATTTTGAGGTGAATCGGTGAAACGGCCGAGGAGGAGCGCTTTCCAACCGACATGTATGAAAACTTTTGCTGTTCATTTTTCCATTTTGCAGTGAAATTTATGGGCTTCCTGTTTGTCAGAGGGCGGGGCCATAATAATATTTTTTTCTTGTCTTGACTTGACAAACATGTGTACCAAATTTCATGACTCTATGACAAACTTGAATCTCCAAAACTCCCATAGGGGTATTATTTTGGCTGTTGTAGGTGGCGCTGTTCCGTCATTTTTTGAGTCCCATAAAAATAAACACCAAAATATCAAATTTTTCGCCAGGTCTGATTTTTGGGCCAAAATTAACAACTTTTCATGCATGTTCAGGGGGTCAAATTAAGGCTCAAAGTGCAGAAGAAAAAAGAAAGAAAGAAAGAAATAAATAAAAATTAAAGCCGCAAGCGGCGTCGAACGGCCCTCGCCGCACCGCGCGACTCCCCGCACCGCGCGCACCACCCGGTCCCGCACGCCACCCCGCACCAAGCCACCCCGCACCACGCCGCCCTGCACCACGCTGTCCCGCCTCACGCCGCCCCGCACCAAGCCGCAACGCGCCGCTCCACAACGCCCCGCACTACGCCGCACCACACCGTACCACGCAGCACCGCTCAAAGGAGGTGGCGCCGCCGTGTGATGATTTGTTCCCGTAGCCATAGAAGAATGTTAGTCAAATTGTAATGAATATGATAAGTAGAGCTGGTTTGGCTCCCCATGTAAACTTTGGCTCAGTCTGTAGGGGGCGCTAATGGGCCAATTTCAAATATTTCACTTTCACCTGACCTAAACCCTGGAGTTGAACAATGGATTCAAGTTTAATGCAAATCAGACTTTGTTTGTGCAAACGGGAAAAAAATTAATGTTGTCAAAAACGGCCAAAAAAACCCTCACATTTTGCCGCTCCGCTGCTCAAACAACGTTTCACTGATCAAAATTCCCTGAAGTCATTTTGAAGGTAAATGTGTTGAGATGATTTGGAACAATTTTGAGGCCAATCGGTGAAACGGCCGAGGAGGAGTCGCTTTCCAACCGACGTGTATGAAAATGATTGGTTTTCATTTTTCCATTTTGCAGTGAAATTCATGGGCTTCCTGTTTGTCAGAGGGGGGAGCCATAATAAGATTTTTTTCTTGGCTTGACTTGAGGAACATGTGTACCAAATTACATGGTCCTACGAAAATTCTGACCTCGAACCCCTCCCATAGGCATTTTTTAAATTGGCTGTTGTAGGTGGCGCTATAGAGCCAATTTCAAAATTTAAACTTTCAAATGACCTAGACCCAAGAGTTGAACCATGGATTCAAGTTTTGTGCAAATCAGACTTTTGTTTGTGCAAACGGAAGCAATTTTTCTATTGTAAAAAACTGAGAAAAAATACGCCACTTTTTGCCGCTCCGCTGCTCAAACAACGTTTCACTGATCAAAATTCCCTGAAGTCATTTTGATGGTACATGTGTTGAGATGATGTGGAGCGATTTTGAGGCGAATCGGTGAAACGGCCGAGGCTGGTTTGATGTTTGTGTGAGGTGTACATTTGCAATGAATGGGGAGCGTTTGTCGTCGCCACGGCAACAGGGTAAAAAATAAGCCTTGGACCCTATTGACTTTTTGAATCAAGAGGGCAAAACAGATTTATGTGCAAAATTTCAAACATTTTGAAAAAACTAAATTTGAAAATGCCCATCTAAAACTTTGAAATAGTCTGTAGGGGGCGCTAATGTGTCAATTTGAATTAATTCACTTTCAAATGACCTAGACCCTAGAGTTGAACAATGTATTAAGTTTTGTGCAAATCAGACTTTGTTTGTGCAAACGGGAGCAAATTTAATGTTGTCAAAAACGGCCAAAAAAAGGTCACATTTTGCCGCTCCGCTGCTCAAACAATGTTTCACTGATCAAAAATCCCTGAGGTCATTTTGAAGGTACATGTGTTGAGATGATGTGGAGCGATTTTGAGGCGAATCGGTGAAACGGCCGAGGAGGAGTCGCTTTCCAACCGACATGTATGAAAACTTTTGCTGTTCATTTTTCCATTTTGCAGTGAAATTTATGGGCTTCCTGTTTGTCAGAGGGCGGAGCCATAATAATATTTTTTTCTTGTCTTGACTTGAGGAACATGTGTACCAAATCTCATGTTTCTACGACAAACTTGACCTCCGAAAAGTCCCATAGGGGTATTATTTTGGCTGTTGTAGGTGGCGCTGTTCTGTCATTTTTTGAGTCCCATAAAAATAAACACCAAAATATGAAATTTTTCGCCAGGTCTGATTTTTGGGCCAAAATTAACAACTTTTCATGCATGTTCAGGGGGTCAAATTAAGGCTCAAAGTGCAGAAGAAGAAAGAAAGAAAGAAAGAAATTAAAGCCGCAAGCGGCGTCGAACGGCCCTCGCCGCACCGCGCGACTCCCGCACCGCGCGCACTCCCCGCACCACGCCGCCCCGCACCAAGCCGCCCGCACCACCGCCCGCACAGCCGCCCGCACCAGCGCCCCGCACCACGCCGCCCGCACCAGCCGCCGCCCCGCACCAAGCCGCAACGCGCCGCTCCACAACGCCCCGCACTACGCCGCACCACACCGTACCACGCAGCACCGCTAAAAGGAGGTGACACCGCCGTGTGATGATTTGTTCCCGTAGCCATAGAAGAATGTTAGTCAAATTG